>WSXT02132058.1:0-10677 GCA_011762715.2 Neuroterus valhalla
TATAAAAGAAAATGAGAATTTTTAGCCAAATAATGCAAGATTGAAAAGAAAGTCAGAGAGAAAAAATGTTTTTTCTTGGGAGCCCTACAAGATGGTGAATACAACTTTTTGGATTTTCTCAAAAAATCAAAAATTCCCATTCTGCTCGCATAAAAAATAATTTAAAATAATGTGATACCTCGATAACCTTGGAAAGAATGATCATATTCGATCGTGCAAGTTCGTTTTCCAAGACTCAAAAATTGTAAGTACGGTTTCTTGTAGAAGGTAAAAAGTAAAACAATTTATCCTCATGATTTCGTTTGATAAAAAAAAATTTTCAGAGTTGTGGTATTTTCAAAATTCGAAAATATAAACGAAAATGAGAATTTTCAATCAAACAACGCAAAATATGAAAAAAAGTTTGGAGAAAAAAAATGTTTCTTTTTGGAGCCCTCCAGGATGATCTTTGCAGCTCTTCGGGGTTTCTCGAAAAATCGAAAATTAAAATTTTTGTCGCACAAAAAATAATGAAAAATAGAAAGATTCATTTTTTGGTCAAACTATGCAAGTTACGGGAAAATATAGATGAACTAAACTGGTGCATCAAAGAAAGATCTACGAATTTGGTAAAATTAAATTTTGATAGGACAAGTAGTTTTTGCTTCATTTATAAAAAACCATAAAATGACTTCATTTCAATCAGGAAAAATAACTTTAAAAAGGAAATATTAAAATTTTTTTAAAAATTACTTAGGCTAACACAGAAAATTGATAGAGAAAAGTTATTCACCCCAAAAATATCTGTAAATTTGTTTTAATTTTTCCCATTGGACGCGTAGTTTTTTTTCACAAGCTCTATATGCAACTGTAGGGAGGTACAAAGGCCGAGCGCGTAGCGCGAGGTAAATTCATAACAAAGCACGGAACGCGAGGTGAGATTACCATCGATCGCGAAGCGCGAGTTCCGAAAGACGCGCGCCTTACGCGCGCTCAAACTTGCGAGCCAAGCGAGCCACGCGCGAAGTGCGCGATGAAAATGTGCCCGCGCAGCAGGCATATTTTTTTCATTATTTTTTGTACGATTAAATTTGAAATTTTCGATTTTTTTAGAAAATTTAAAAAGTTGTGATCACGATCTTGTAGAGCTCCCAAGAAAAACCCCGTTTCAATTCTCAAGTCTTGGAAAAAAAAACCAAAAAAATTTTCAAAATGCTCCCCCTCTTGATTTTTCATCCAAAATATTTGTTTAACGATCTTGACCTTTCTTTTCGTTCCCTCAAAAAGTGTGTCAAAGGCAATCCAATCCGATTGGTTTTCAAAAGTTATGGAGTATACAGACACTGACGACAACGACGACAACGAAAACAGACAGACACCAAGGTAAAAACTACTTCTTCGGAATGAGGAGGTCTCAAAACTTGAAGATTTCATAAATTCCGCGAAAGTCGATTTTCACATAAAACCAATACCCTCTCATTATAATGAGAATGTAAAAAGTCTTAGGACTCTAGGAACCTCGGAAGAATAATGCTCTTTGATTTACCAGTCCGATAGTTGCCGTAGGAGAAATTGGACGGTGGCCGGAAGTGAGGGAATTAAATTAAACGTATGGTAAGAAGTGGGTGGTCGGAAGCTGGCGCATGGCGTAGTAGGGTGGTGAATTCAGTTAGATGCAGCCAGCCAGCGGCAGGATAAGGAAAAGGCCTGAGGTCGGGAATAAGTCCAGGAAAGAGAGTGCATTTCCTCCAGTGAACTTGATAAGAAAAGAGGTAGACGGAGGGGGTACCTCATTCTTTTTGCATCCGACAAGCACGTACCTTAAGACATACAGAATCAGGTCTGTAGTACCTCAATAAAGTACTTCCAATCCTTGAGTCGATATTCGCTTATATCGCTCTTCCCTAACGGTCGCATTCTCCAGACTACGAGATTTAGTTTGTAAGCTATATAGCAGATAGAAGACTATATATAGACAAAGAGCTTACAACTATGCTTATTGCGTTATCCAACGGTCCACTGGAAGTTACAAACTCGCCTCGAACGACTATGCGAACACGATGGTGTATGCTAAATTGTGATAACGATTATTATTGTTATAAAAGCGCTGAAAACATTCTTGTCATTCTTCACCGCAAATGGTGGCTGGAACCATGCTTGTAGCCCATGTGTGCTTTTATGTGGAATTTACCATTAACGTCTGCATTAGAGGTTCATCATTATGTCGTTTGAAATTTCTTGGTAATCTTTGTATTTATGTGGGATGGAGGGAATGATTGAATTGAAGAATTTTTTTTACATTCTCATCCAAAAAATGATGCAAATAATCTGTGAACTCGTTAACTTTCGAAATAATGATAATATCGCCGCCTCCCAGTAATAGAGTACTATCTCAGCGGACAGAGCAATAAAGTCCTATCTCAATGACAATTCGAAACGATACTATCTTCGCGGCCAATTCAAGATAGTGCTATCTCATCGGCCAGTGCAATAAAGAATTATCTCGACCGTCAAACTGATAATTTTAGGTTTTACTCGTAGAATTTTTTTTCGACTAGTTTATGGCTTATTGCTGCCCTACACTAAACAATTCAACAGAATTCATTTGGAAGACCTTGAAGTGAGTTGTAGGCTTCAAGAAGATTGTACTTTTTTCCAGAATAAAACAAATTTCAACTCAACGGTTGATTTATCAAGCCAAAAAAACAATGTTTCGACATAACAGTTCAATTTTCAGGCCGAAGATTTGAACTTTGAACAAAAAATATTCAATTTTTAAGCAAAAAAGACGAATTTTCTCCGAAACAGGGAAAATTATAATCAATAACCAAGATGTTTGATTTACACATAAAATAGTCGAATATTGAACCTACAAAGATGCATTCTTTTTAAATAGTTTGATTTTCAGATAAGAAGGATGAGTTTTCACCAAAATTTTGCAATTTCCATCCAAATTAGTTCATTTTCGACCAAAAAAGTTTAATCCTCCACTGAGCAGTTGCACTTCCTGGATGATGAAGATGACTTTTGGAATGAATAAAATAATGCTGAACAAAAGAGTTAACTTTATCGACAAATTGTTGAATTTGCAATAAAATTGTTAAATTCCTAACCGAAAAAAGATAATTCTAAATGAAGAATAAAATAACTTAAATTTAAACTAAAGATGATTACAATAATAGACAATATAGTATGATTTTCAAACAAATAGTTGAATTTTTCTGATATTCTAATCAGATTTTAATTTAAAAAAGGAATGTTCGAATCAACCAAACAACACGTATTTTTAACAAAACAGTTGGGTCTTGAGCGAGACCAGATTAATTTTTTACTAAACAATTGCATTTTCGAGTTACAGGACAAATTCCTACAAAAAACTTCAATTTGAAAAATAGTAGATAAATTTTGATACAAATATTTCAATTCTCAAATTCAAATGTTCAATTATCATCCAAAGATCGAAAAATTACATTTTTAGGTAAGAGAGGAATGTTCAGGAAAATATCAGAATTTATTATAAAATTAATTTAAATTAAATCTTCAAGTCCAACATTCAAATTTTTAACAAAGTAGTTCAACTTTCTACCAGATACATTCAATTTTCGCTGAAAAAGATTGATTCCTAAGTAATAATTTATTATTTGAAAAGAATTTTCAACAAAATATGTGACCTCAACCAAGATAGAATAATTTTTACCAAATATTGCAATTTAAAGAAAAAAGATAAAAATTCCACTAAAAGAGATCAATTTTTCGATAAAAAGAACAAAAATGTCAAGAAAGATGAGTTTCTACTGTAAAATTTGTTTATTAGCTCATGGAAGAGAAAGTTCAACTTCACCGTTGAATTTTGAAGCCAAAAAGACGAATTTTCTACGAAATAGTTCGATTTTCAATCCGGAAATTTAAATTTTCTACGAAAAAAGATTTTTCAGTCAAGCAGAAAAGAAGGTCACCAAATTGTTGAATTTTGGAGTCAAAAATACTAACTTCATAAAAAACAGTAGAATTTCGAGCCCGAGAATATTTATTCTCAAGAAAAAAAATACTAACGTTCAACCAAGTTGTGGAATTCTCCACTAAGAGAGTGGGTTTTTGAACACATGCGGAAATTCTGGAGACGTGGTTTGATTTTCATCTAAAAGGGATAAGTTTTTGACTAAATTGTTAAATTTTCGGACTCACGATTGAAGTTTTGACCAAAAAAGATGAATGATCAACCAAAAGGTTTCACGCTGTCATTTTTGGGTTCGGCGTATTAATTCTGTTGAATTTTTTTTCGTTGGGGCGGCAATAAACCATAAACTATTCGAAAAAAAAATTCCACGAATATAACTTGGAAGTATAAGTTTGATGGGCGAGATAGTACTTTATTGCACTGGCCGCCGAGATAGTACTTTCTTGCTCTGGCCGCCGAGATAGTACTTTCTTGAATTGGCCGCGAAGATTTTGAATTGTCATTGAGATAGGACTTTATTGCTCTGTCCGCTGAGATAGTACTCTATTGTTAGGAGGCGTCGATATTCGATCGTGCTTTGACATCCATTTTGAGGGACCGAAGAGACAAGCCGAGTTCCTTAACCAGCTATCTCGGATCAAAAATAGAAGAGGGAGAGCATTTTGAAATTTTTTTTGGAATTTTTTTTCTAAGACTGTCTGTCTGTGGGCACGATAACGTATGAAAAAACGAATTTATTTTATTGGCCTTCAGTACACTCTTTCAGTGTCAAAAACCAAGTTCAAGTTCGCTAGCCAGCTATTTCGGATGGAAAATCGAAAAGTTGGAGCATTTTGAGGACTATTTTCTTCAAGACTTAAAAATTTCAAGTACGGCTTTCTGTAGTAACTAATGAGAAAAACAATTTATCCTCATGGTTTTTTTTGAGGAAACAAAAATGTCAGAGTTATGGCATTTTCGAAATTCCAAAATATAAACAAAAATGAGGATTTTTGGCTAAACAACGCAAGCTATGAAAAAAAGTTAAGAGACAAAAATGTTTCTTTTCGGGAGCCCTACAAAATGATCTTCACAACTTTTTGAATTTCTTCAAAAAAAATGGAAATTCAATTTTTTGTCGCACCAAAAATAATGAATAATAGAAAGTTTCATTTTTCGCTCAAACTATGCAAGGTACGAAAAAACATAAATAAACAAAAAATTTGCACCAGAGAAAGATCTACAAATTTGGTAAAATTAACTTCTTGAAAGGACAAGTAGTTTTTGCTTCTTTTGTATAAAACCATATTATTAATGGAAAAATTGAATGTTTGGAATATTGACACAAGCTAAGAAAAAAACACAAGTTCTTCACCAGAATAATATTTTTGAAGCTGTTTTCAATATTTTTTTGACAAGATATCAAGTATCCATTTCAAAAAGTAAAAATAACTATAAAAATGAAATAATGAAATTTTTGAAAAAATGACGAAAGCCACAGAAGGTTGATTTAGAAAGGTTGGGCGCGTAGTTTTCGTTTTACTCGTAAAAAATTTTTTTGTAATTAAAAAATTGAATTTCTAGGAAAAGTACACATATATTGCAAAAATGAATCAACAAAAGTTCTCTACCGTTTCGGACAAATAATTGAATTTTTGAGTGCGCAGCACGAGACACGCGATGAGAATGTATTTTTTGAAGCCGGAGAAGCTTTAACA
The DNA here is from genome assembly GCA_011762715.2 of Neuroterus valhalla. Lineage (NCBI taxonomy): Eukaryota > Metazoa > Arthropoda > Insecta > Hymenoptera > Cynipidae > Neuroterus > Neuroterus valhalla. The sequence goes on from WSXT02132058.1 coordinate 5,635, forward strand.
AAAGACAGTTCAAAATCATCAAATTAAAGTAGCCGACATTCTACTTTTTAGTTTCAAAAGCTGTATACACAATTGTAGGGAAGTACAAATAACGAGCTTGGAGCGCAAGGTAAATTCACGCAACCGAGCGCGGAGCGCGAGGGTAGTTTATCATCGAGCGCGAAACGCGAGATCCGAAAGACTGCGCGCCCTAGGCGCGCTTAAACTTGCGAGCCGCGCGCGATGAAAATGTGCCCGCGCGGCGGACAAATTTCTTAGTACAGGAATGGGATGTTATGTGGGTGGGACATATTTTTGAAGAATACTTTTGAAATAGAATTTTTTTTTAGTTTGCATCGAGCTTGCAGTTCATTTGACAAAAAATATTTCTTTAAGCAACCGACATTTTGTTTTTAAACATACTGTGAATGGCAAATATTGTCACTTGACAATATTTCAAGCATTGGCTCGAAGAACGTTGTATGAGAAAATATTTTGACACGCTGGAATATAAGTTGCAACGGTTTTTTTTAACTCGGAAATTCATCGCGGTAGCGCTGAAATTGGCGGAGTTCAATTCTGATGTATAAAATTTCATTATTTGTCATGAATCGGACACCGACGTTAACAATATCGTTTTGATAAATATCTTTCACACTCTTTCTACAACGAAGGAAGAGAGGAGAAAAATTAATATTCTAAAAGGAGAAATTAGGGGCTATCTATAAACAGCGTTACCAATATAAGGTAAGGAGGATCTTTTTTTGGTATAAATAATTCTATTAGGTTGAAAATTCATGTATTTGATTAAAAAACAACTACTTATTTGAACATCCAACAATTTGATAAAAAACAAATGATTTGTTGAAAAATCATATTTTTTGTTCTGGAATTCGACTGCTATGCAGCTAAATTTGTCTGTTTAGCTTCGAAATTTATATGTTTTCTTGGAAATTCATCTTCCCTGATGGGCAGTTATCTTTTAAGCAGTATTCTTATTTTTTCGGTTCAAAATTTAACTTTTCGGTTGAAAGTTGAACTACTTCTTGCAATTCATTTATATTATCTGAAATTCATACATTGAGTTAGAAATTTAACTACTTTATTAAAGAATCTGTTTTATTCAGTAGAAAATTCATCCTTTTTCGAAGTTTAACATTTCGGCTTCAAACTCATCTCTCATAATTTATAATTCTGCTTGGAAATTTATTTTTCTAATTGGAAAATTACCTTTTTTGTTAAAAATGAATTCATTCCGGTTGAAGAGTCAACTGTCCTCTTGAATATTCGATTTTATAGCTTGACTACTAAATTATTTCAATAAAAATTATTCTTGTTGTGCAGAGTTATTTTTCTTGCAGTTCATAATGCAAATAAAGCATATAGAAGATTTTGATCACTGATCAAAATTTTGAACAGTGATCAACATCGCTTTCTTAATTCAAATCCTCAGCTAAATATTCCCACCCTGGTCAATACTGCTACTATCTTATACATTGATTTCCTTCGTTGAAAATGTATCTATTTGATTGAATTCTGAACTATTTTTGTGAAAAATTCTTTTTATATTCTCATCACAATGAGAAGGTATTGATTTTATGTGAGAGTTGACTCAGGCGGATTCAATTAAATGTCCACACTTCGAGACCCCCTTAACTAAATATGAATGCTGAGAATATAAAAAACAGATTTTACGATGGTGTCTGTCTGTCTTCGTTGTTTTAGTTTTCGTTGTCGATAACTTTCGGGAGACTAATCGGATTGGATTGCGCTTTAGCACACGTTTTCAGGGACCAAAAAAAGGTCAAGTTTGTCAACCTCCCTTTTTTAACCACCGTTATGGTTTCAATTATTGAAAAGGACTCAATAATAAAAAATTGTTCACTTAAAAAAAAAACTTCATATTTGCCTAAAACTTTTTTTTTTATGAAACGCATAGTTTCTGTTTTAATTGTGAAAAAAAATTTTAAAAATACAGTTTCCAGCAAATTCACAAGAGATATGAAAAAAACTTTTGAAAAGAAAAATGGTTATTCCCAAAAAACTATGCAAATTATCCTTTTATATATATACTTTTTGAGATGGCTGGTTTTTGTTTTGATGGTGGAATATGCCATGTAAAATATTTTTTATAACACATGCCTGATTTCAGGTCTTTTGGACGCCTATGAAACTGGGCTAAAGCTCTACTTTTTACTCCCTAGGGAGCGAAAACTGACGTCAGAGATAAATAATGAAAATTATATATTTATAGATTCGCATATTACGATTATCAGCCCACTCACCATAAAAACTGTGATGAAACTTTGATTGCAGATAATAGAATTTTAAGCTAATTTATGGAAATTTAGCATATTTAACTGATAAAATTACCCTGGAAATTTCCAGTAATTTATGAAATTTTTTTGGATTATCCATCTCAAGTTACCATAAATTACCTGTAAGATAAATACCGAAAATAATTAGAAAATAATAAATTACCAAAAATTTTCATAAATTCCCGGAAATTCATGGAAATTTTCAAAATAAATTTTGGGTGAATAATGGTAAGTTACCATATTTTCCTGAAAATTCACCATAATTAATCGGAAATTCTCATAAATTTTCGGAAAGTTATAAAAATTTACAAATTGAATTTCAGGCAATTTATCTTAACTTACCATGAATTGACTGTAATAATACTATAAATTATTGAAAATTTGCATAAATTTCAGGAATTTTATAAAAATTTAATTTTGGGTACTTTATGGTAAGTTTCCATATTTTCTTCCTGAACTTCTCTGATATCATGCTTCCTTTTTTCGAAATCCAATATGGGCTTAATCATTACTGTATTTTGAGAATTGACTAAAATCATCCATTCGTTATGAAAAATATCGTATGCTCGCCTACGGCTTGTACTGAAAACATGCACTCGTCGAAAAAGTCGCTCTTCTTTCCCTAGGTGAATGATATACTTTAAATTGAGACGCATCATTTTTGTTTTGATTGTAAAAACTTCATCAAAAATCAAAAAAGTCTAGTTCCTAGCAAAATCAAACGAGATACAAAAAAATGTTTATTTCTAAGAGATAAAAAAAAACAATATTCTTGTGAAGATGAGACTATAAAAATAAGATTGTTTTGACACCAATGCCAACTATGGATTCGAATTATATATTATCGAAATGTTATACATTTTAAGGGTAGCTGTGAATATAAATTACAGCCAAATGATGAACTCATATTATAATAATCATGAAAAATTAAACCTATGCTGTGTTTTGCATGATCAAAACAAGCATTTCCATATCAACTTATATAAATGTATATATTATATATTTAATGTATTGACGTTGAAGATGATACGGGAAGGTTCCCTTTTTGGAAAAATTTTAATCGATTAATATCTTTATCTTATATCCTAATTATGTGATCCATAATTTAGGAATACTTACAAAGAAAGAAGCAATCAGAATAGAGTGAAAGCAAGTATCAAAATATATAGGAGATATTTTTTAACCAAATTGAATTTCACATAAGTGATGCTGCGAAATCGTGTAAGATAAAGAGTAGTGTTAAAATTATTGAAAATCAAGAATATTGATACTTGTATCGATATTATTTTTATTTTCAAGGCGGTTTTTTTAATCTAATGTATAGAAGTATAATGTTTAAGCTCAAATTTTTGGTTATAAATTGCTGTTAGTTTCTGCGGTCTGAAAGAAGAAATTCTTTCTAAATTTCATTATTCAGAAACAGTTTTCTAACACTTCTAACACATTTAATTAGCTGTAAAATTTAATAAAATTGCCTAATTTTGGAGAACCTCATTTGAATTTTTTTCCAGTTTCATATTGCAGGTACTAATTCGCAGGTACAAGTTAAAATTATGTCTTGCCTTGTCTGGTGGAAAAAATTTTTTGTTTTAAAGTAGCATTTACTATGGCCCTCATTGAAGTAAAACCAAACTAAGCGCTGCTCAAAGGCGGTATTTGAATTCAAAATTGGATTAAATAGAAGAAATGTGTCTCATCATAAAAAAATCTCGCAAATCCTCTTTCACCACAGAATTTAAAATTTCCCCGAATTGAATACTTTAATTTGAAGTTCAGTTATCACAGCTCCAATTAAAAAATGTTTCACTTCAGCAAATTCAAATGACGGAGAGAAATTACTGCAAAGCACAGTGTCGCAATGTAGAAGATATAAGCGAAAAAATGGAGCATATGTGTTCCGAAATTAGAGTCGGTTAAAAATTCAAGATTCCATAAATATTGAACGGAAAATACCAGAAGAGGAACGAAAAATGAAATTGATTCAGGAATTTTTTCAGGAGGTTCCTATTCGACATCTGAATGCCCTACTTTCTTTTACATGGCTACACCGAGTTCCGTCCAATCATGGAACAAATGCTTCCAATTCTCATCCACGTTGAAGAAAATAATAATGATAGCATACCAAGCATGAAGTGAGCGAAAAGTAATAAAATCGAATCCATTTGAAATCAGACGGGCAATTTAAAGCTGTACATACAGCTCTCATTATATGTGGCGTAGCACAGTGGTCCAAAGTGCCCAAAAAGCTGGCCAAAAGTCGAATCTTCATCAAAGTTGCTTGAAAATCCCTTCTTGAGGGTATTTATGTCGAGGAATCTGAATTTAGTGTCAAAAATCCAAAAAGGAAAAATGGCCGACGCAAACTGGCGCCCGAAAAGTGCTATAATCGTGAAAATTTATGTTTATGGTTTTCTTTGGTCAAAAAATACAAATCTAATATCGAAATTTTTAAATAAATTAAAATATTGATTCCTTATCAATTAACGACACAAAATGGTGGACACGCTATGTCAAAAATCTAGCTCTGATAAGAAATCTCTATACAGAACAGATTTTCGAATTGTAAAATTAAAATCTACTTCCATAATTTTCAGAAGTAATAATTTTTAATGAATGCTGGAAAAAACAAATGCTAAATAAAAAAAATTCATTTCAGTTGTAGTCTATGGAATTACTAATTTTAAATATATTGAACATTTCCTCAACATAAAATATCAATAAAAGCGTGAGGCGACGGGATGGAGTA
>WSXT02132069.1:0-10677 GCA_011762715.2 Neuroterus valhalla
CTCTTTACTGAAACTCCCTGTCCTAAAATAAAAACTAGAATTATTTTCTGGGATTCCCCATCATAATATAAATATAATGGAAAAAAAATTCTTCCTCTCATGACGTATAGATATATTTAAATGCTTTGAGAATCAGATTAAAGGAGCGTATCATTCTTCAAATCAAATGATAAGATGTCTTTTTGATTCATAAAAAGAAAGCTGTCATTTTTCGTATTTTTTTGGTAGAATTTTTAATAGTCTAGCTTGAGTCAAGTAAATTCCCGGTTTTCAATTAAACTGCCATTCATTTCCCGGGTTTTCCTGGCCAATAAAATTTCCGGTCTCCTGGTCAAGTCGCCACCCTGATTTATTATCAAGTTTCTTTCAGTCGCAAAAACTACGTAGTAAGGGGGGAGGGGGTCATTAAAAATTTCTACGCTTGCCTACGGCAGGGTGGAAGGGGGCTGAAAGTTTCCTAGAATTTGGCTACGTAGTTTATGGACGACCCCTCCGTTAGTAGTCCCCTTCTGGTATATTGACATGTTTCTAATATCAGAACTTTCAATAATAAATTGTTACTAACAGGACGATTTGGATAATTATTGCACGCATAGCGCGCGTTTTCGTTTACTACATCAAAAATATTTGAATTTTTCACATTTTCTATTCTATAGCGCTCCAAGTTTGAAAATGTTTGATTTACGAATTTTAATATTTATCTCATACATTTTGAAAATAAACTTCCAAACATTTATTGTGAATTCCCAATAGGGATTTATAATAGTATAGGTAAGTTTTGTCATTAATTGGGTATTTCAGAAGAAAAAAAATCACTTATGGCAAACAATTCAAATATTGATTCAATTGTTTGTATATTCTTTTAGAGTCTTTAACGTTTCTCAGTAAATACTGGTCTTTTTTTTCTTCAGAAGTTACGTCAAACAGCTTTCTTGACGAGGGTTTAAGATATTATCAGATAAGAAATTGCCATCATTTTGGCGCCAGTCGTTAGTCACTGCAATAATATTATTTCATTATCAGACATTACCTGTTTCATCAATCAGGAAGTTCTAATCAAGATTTCAAGAGACTTTTAAAGGAATTACCCTGTCAGAAATTTCTGTACTTTTTTTTACGAAATATTTTAAACTTTCAAAGATTATTTTGGACGATTTTTTTTATGTTCAAGAAAAGTTGAGATGTTTTGTTACAGTAAACAAAATCTCGAGCTTTCAAGGCAAAAAACTTCTTCGATCCAGTAAGTTTACCATTCGGAATAAGTTATCACCTCTTTCGTGATATATTATCATAATTATAGCTCCTCCAACTCTCATTAATTTTGTTTTCAAATCTATTCACATTTTATCATCAAAACCTGATCGTCATTTGCATAAAGCATATTTTGTTCGTCATTCGTGTTTCATTCATTGACTTACCACTTTATATCGAGTTGGAAACTTGAAAGTATATCCAGGTTCGTCAAGAACAACGAGAAATGGTGCAGATAATAGATTCCTTACAGATTTCAGAGAAACCAACTCTTTCAGGAAAATTCCAATAAAACATACCAAGAGCCTAGGTAATAAAAATTTTTTGGCGTAATTTAAATTTTATCAAATATGAAAGTCACAATCTTACCCCATTCCCAAGTTGACAGAATAATCATCGAAAATAATCCATCCACCTCGCCATTGAGCAACACAGCCAAAACCAAAAAGATACGTGTAAACGTATCTCAAAGCCCGAGATAAAATACGATTGCAAATGTTTTTTGGTCTTAAATTTTTTTCAAGCTTTTCGTGAAAAGTATTTTGCAGGATAGCAAAACTGGTGTGTAACGTAAGTCCAATAAAAAAGCATCCCCATCCTGATAATCTTCATGGAAGAAAATTGTAGATTAATACCTAAACAATTGGCTAATTCTGAATTATTATTATTATTATTATTATTATTATCAGAAGCCTCAATTTCTGAAAATCAATGACAACAATCGGCTGAGACAAATTTATTATTTTTTGTTCTAATCTTTAATCAATTTTTCTTCCGGTAGAGTCGAAGATTGACGACTTAATTTCGTCGCCACTTAATTCTTTTATCTTTAAAGTTCATTTATCTGACTTGTGATTTTGTTTTATTTTTGCTTACCAATGATAATGGAGCTGTTTAATCACAAAATTGATTGCGATCGAATAAGTGCGTTATTTTGTATTTTATGTAAGAGGAACATAGATTTCTTTTTGATCTCACAGATAGAGAAGCCGCGTCGTTTGTAAAGATAGCTCAATGGAAAGTTTATTTAAAATTTCCGAAATTTTATGTTTCGATATTATAAAATAAGATACAAAATATCACTCTCACTTTAGTAAGTTCAGAAATATTCTAATTTGAGGGTTTTTGAACTTGAAGGTTTAAGAAAACTAAAGCGCTTTTTGGTTGATTTTTCTAGTCTGACTTGTATAAACTTAATTTCAAAATTGTATCATTTTCTATACAAATTTCAATAAATAGGTGAGACGTATCATTTTTGAAAAAATATACTTCATAATCGATATTCTGGAAGGAAATTGGTGTAAAAGACTATCATTAATTATCTCATGTGAATTATTCAAAATTATAATAAAAAATGTCAATAACTTATTTTCTGCATAAATGTCCAGTAAACACCACAGTCCTCTCCAAAATCCTATACACATTGGTGCAATAATACAGACAGATATCAAGGAGTCAATAACTGATATTATTTTCTTCTTTCTCAATAAGATTTTCCTATTTTCGTGCGTCTGCAATGAAACCAAAAAATAATAAAAATACATTTTTGAATGGAGTCTCAGTATTTTCCGAATGTAAATAAATTTAACATTTTGGTTGGACCCTCGAATTTTATGAAAAAAATTCATATTGTAAAAATACCAACCTCCTTGTTTTCTGACTTTACATTAACATTATTTGAATGTTTAATTGCATGAAGTTCTTCTGATTCCTTTTTCTTTTCTCCACTATTTTCACCAATATTATTGTCATTTTTCTCGAAATCCGTAATTTTTTCTTCAATAGAGTTCATATTGTGCACTTCCTTAAAATATTTACTAAAAGTTTATTTTAAAATACAGTTTCTTAAAGTACGTATTCGCTACGATTATTCTCTAAATAATAGCACATATCCTTCACTCCTTTGCAAGACACTCGAAAAAGAACTAAACAGAATTTTTAAACTGAAAATCAAGATGTATGCAGTAAGATTTAGCACTCAACGTTTTGAAAAATTCCTGCTAGCTTATTTGTCAAGAATTTATGAGCATTCCGAGAAATGTAATCCATAGTATGAGAATGCTATATCCGAATGTTTGATGTATAAATTATACTTTCCAGGTCTAATTCTCTTTATTCGTCATATTCATTATTTTCGAAATCATAGCATTAAAGTACAAAATCCGATCAATCGGAAAATTATAAACGACATCGTACGGAAATCGGATAATTTAAAGATTGAATATTTTAACAAGACAAATTTTTATTGAAATCAGTTATGTACAATTTGTTCGTGTCCTGACAGAATAAAAGTTGTGACTGAGGCATCAAAGAATACAATAGCCTAACGTAGTCTTTGAAATCGTAAATAAAATTATACGCAGAAATGCGCTAATTCTGATCGCCTAAAAGCTGTTGATAACAACTGCTTAAAATCTACAGATGATTTTGAAATAGGTTGAAAAAAAGTCTTCCAACTCGAAATAACCAATCCTTCCGCACTCAAAGAATTCTTCATTAATTTTTTTATTGGTAAATCAACTCTAGCCAATATATGTCTCGTTAATTGGTAATTCATCAAGATAATTGCATCAAATAATGATAATTTTGGACATCAACGATAAACTATAATTAATAAATTTAGTTCCAGTTTTTAAAAATAAATGATACCAAAAATGAAATTATTATCTAGAATTTCTTGCCACTTTTTTTTTTAAACCCAAATGCGGAAGGGTTTACATATATTAATAAAGCTTATTGAACTATTTTTACTCACAATGCTTTTTGATTTCCATTCAGTAACAATCGACGCTACAATTATTTTTTTAACAATCTGTATGATCACAGCAATTCAAATTTACAGGCGGTATGTTCGAAACTTCGACACGATTTGTTATTGAAAAATTGTTCTTTAACATCATGTGTATTGTGTATATGCTATTTATTATCACATTTTATCTAATATTTATCACTAACTCAGTGTATACTTTTTTCCAGTTTAGTAACCAAATTTATTCGAAATTCTTTCGACTTTGCAGAAAGCTACAAAATTATTTGTACTAAATACTCTCATACAACTAAAAATGAAAGCAAAGTAGTTTTGTACATCGATCAGTCTAATTTATTTTTAATTAATATTCGAATTAATCGAAACAAATTAATAATATAAATCACACTCGAGATTTATTTGAAACTGAGTGGAAAAATTTTCGAACCGAAGAACTTGACTATAATCGCTCACTTTTAAAAAAAAGATTATTATTCTAGCATTCATTACTACGTTCTGCAAATTCTTATTACTAGAACAAGTATATCTTAAAGTATTTCCTTGATGAGAAATTTTCATTGAATGTGATTTCAAACTTGAGATGGAAGTTTTAAAACTTTCTTCTTTATTAAAAAAATGAAACAAAAATATAAGCCAAAATTATGCAGTCATCTTTTTTAATTTATTGTCGACAATTCAATGAAAAATTTTCATCGAGTTTACAAAGGAAGATTAAGATTTACACCGAAGTTGAGTCAGTCTTAGAAAAACAATCAACTCAATGTATGAAATTTTTAATCTAGAAGAAAAGAGAAGTTTTATAAAACAAAATACATTATTTTCGCATTGTGATGTTTTTGATTATATAAATAGGCGGATATTAGAAATTTTTTGATATATCATACTTTGAAAATATTAATGAGAAGAAAATGCAAAAGTCAAAATCTAAAATAGAGAAGCACTGGAATGAATCAAATAAAATTTGTGAGATTATCAGGATAGGGAATCCACAAAGGATGGGATGGAATAGAATAATATGGAATAAAAATTTAATATCAAAATATACCAATGGTAAGATTGTTAATTTGAGATATGCAAATTGTACCCAGCGGTAGATGTGCACTTTAAAATGAATAAATCATTGCATATCAGATATAAATTGCAAGTTGTGAAAGCCTTAGTATTTTATAATTGCACTAGAAATTATCGAATATTAGTTACCTATTCAGCTCATTAATACATTCTTATTCCTTTCAAAGAAAAGTATAAGAGACTAGACACAAAGCTAAGCGCAAGAGTATGTTAATAATAAGTTAAGATTGCGGTAATTATTAATATATCATGAAACGATTAATACATAAGTACTTAATAGCGCTTAAGGGAATAATGCTAGGGATCTTTATTTAATAATCACACCAATATGGAATAAATAGGAAGAGTAAGAGTTTGAATATTTAAAAAAATTATTATTTTGACCAGCTTTGAGAAACGGAGTTCTAAGCATAATTATTGTTATTCAATATATATAATTGATAATTTATATAATCATGGCACTGATTTCTCACCTTTTGATTTTCGACGACATCATGAGCAACGAAATCACAATGTAAATATCATAATATAAACAGCATTCAGCTATGTTTTATAAATTTTTCTCTCAAAACATGTATGTATATTAGAAAGATTAATATTATATTTTAAGTTATACTGGAAATATTATCGATAAATTCTTTATTATCAAGAACACGAACTCCTTAATCGAGTAAAAACTCCTGTCCAGAGAAATTATAGTGAAAAATCTGTATTCTGTAATTTAGGATTATGTTTGTCAATTGCTACTTTTATTTGATTCGACTTTCATTTTAGTTTCCAATCAAATTAGGATTTAATATTCACATTAATCACTTTTTACTCGAACTATTTGCGTCTTAATAATTACGTACACATATACGTACTACAATAGTAATTCACGATATTTCGTGAGTAATTATTTCGAAATTTCAGAACAGAGCTGTTTTGGTTAAATATTTCTTTTTAAATATTTTTTTTTCAATCCTTCAAACTATAATATGCGATTCAAGATAAAACAATACATTTTAGACACATGAGGTCTTACAGTCTTTTTTTTCTTATTTCAAGAAACCTTACTTTATCTGGGAATAAATCAGTAAAAAGGGAGCTGATATGTAGTCATAAGATATTTCTGAGTTTAGTTCTGAAATTCAAGATGATTATTTCATTTCTTTATGATTCAGACACTAAATAATTCGGGTCCTCCTTATAAATTCAGCATTCGAAACTTTGGGATATTAATTCAGAACACTTTTGAGATTCTTTTAATATTCTTATTTTTTTAACAGCTCTGTTCTGAATATAAAAAATAATGCAAAAAACTTAATAGCTTTTGAAATGGTTTTAATATGGAATTTGAAGATCTTCCAATTTTCAGACATGGTAACTCAAAAGATTTAGAATTTAAGAAAACTTTAATTTTGAAACATATAAAATCTAATAAACTAGACACTAAAAGTATTACTTGGAAGCGCCTTCATTTTTCATGATTAAATTTCAAACAGCCTTCTGAAGAAAAACGTTGAATTTTGACAGGTAAATACTATACATGTCATTCTCAAGTACAGGTAATTTTTAAGTAATTTGTCATACAGAGAATATTAATTATTTACACACTTCTGAAAAAATATTTGGCCATTTTGTACCCAACAAAAATTAATCTGGTTAAAAGACTAATATAAAAATTTTACAGTAGTTGCAGAAAATGACACTTTATGCACGGAAGATTGAAATTTAGTTATACTCAAAATGTATCGGTTTTTTGAGTAAATGCAATCAGTGACGTTAATTCATGCTATAATCTGATCGCACTATTTTGTAGTATGCGAGTGACAGAATCGAACTTTACGATCGTGAGACCTTGCCTGACAAAGTTTTTCAAAACAGTAATACTGTACAGTATTCCGCGAGCCTAATTAATCCGAGCTAGCGCTTACTTACTTGAACTTTACGACCATTTCGAACACAGTCAGTCATTGTCCATAATTGCGACGTCTTTATCTTTTAATTCAGACTCATCAACGTAGTTATTTTTCAGATTCTTTTCTTCTGCAGATTTTACACACTAAAACAAAAAGATATTATGAATTTTCAATTATCATTGTAAGTGGATATGAAGAATCAAAACTTAAAGTGAACGATAATACAAAAACGGGAACTTTGAATATGAGATCTTCAAAGTTAAGGAATTCACAAACTAAGGATTGAGAGTTCAGCAGCTTCTAAATTTAGGTTAAATCAGATTAAGAGATTTAGATTATAATCACGCCAGATAAGAAGCCTCAAAAATTGCGATTCAAGCATTCATTCAATTACAAGGAATTTCGTGTTAAAAGAGTATGAATAAGAAAATTATGGTTTTTATGTTTCAAAAGTATTTTAAAAATTCTATCTTTGGAATCTATGAAAATTTAGAAAGATCCAAGATTTCAATTATACACCAAATAGAAAATTCTTAAATTCAGAAGACAATATATTTCGAGAGCATTTCAAATGAACAGCCTTAAAGGTGTTATTATAAGAAAGATTGAAATGAATAACTTATACTAAAAAGGTCTTTAAATGATATTATCGCAAAGCAAAATCCAAACAAAAATAATTTTTAATTCCTAAATTTTTGCGTTCTCAATCAAGAAAAGTTCCTCTACTACATTGTTTTGCAAATATTTAAATAAATACAATATAATAATTCTAGACAATTTAACCAATATCTATTATATAAAAAGTGCTGACTATATAAAAAGCGATCCAACAATAACTTGTCCAGTGGAAAGAAATAAAAAGATATATTTCAAACTATCAAAAGATAAATCAACATTAGAAAAAATAGGCATCATTTTGTTTTTCCTAGGTATAGCTATTGCTAAAAATTGTCATTTGGACATATACCTCTTCAAGTTTTATCCTAGGTGCCAAAATTTGTTCAGGAAAATGCCAAGGCTTGAGATTTGGGTTATTCAGCATTTTCCAAGATGGATAATTTACGGAAGCTTTGTGCAATTTCTTCACCATCTGTAAAAAAATATAATTTCATAATATAGTTTCAAATAAGAAAAATAATTTCGGATTTTTGTTCATTGATGCACATATAGTGAAAACTAAATCAGGAGTGCTTCATAATAGAGTTGTTTCCAATAAGTTGTAAAATTTAAGTCCCAACCGTTTAATTTTTTTAAACATTTCAATGAGTTAAGGGATTTCAAAAAATCATAACAAGATAAAGTACAACTTAAATCGAAGTAGTTTTTAGCAAAGTTTCGAAATCAGAAATGAATTCACACAGAATAATTGAAAAATTAATGACGAAAGAATTCTTTGAACACAGAATAATTGAAAAATTAATGACGAAAGAATTCTTTGAATGATTTATGCTGACATGAATCATTATTATTGAGTTGAATATTCTAAGAATTATTATTAAATTTTTAAAATTTTTTCCTTATAAGTATGGATTTATAGGTTCAATATAATTTAATTAAGTGTAATTATTTATTTTTATTCAGTTAGTTCAGTCGATTATCGAAATATTTCAATACATTTTTATAAAATAAAACAGTTTCATATTTGCAAGAATCCGCTTGTTTCTACAGAAAACACAGCTGAACATCTTCGTTCTTAAACTTATCTACGAACATGCGTCTTGATCTCTTAAATTCGTATTTTTTTCCTATCTTGGGTGTAAGACAATAAGAAAAAAATTCAGCCGGTTTCTTGACGTTCCATTTCTAAAAATAGCTATAGTCATGAAAAATACTCGTTAATCTACTGTTAATTTCTCTTACCTTTGGTGCGAATATTTGTGTAACTTTATTTACTAACCACACAGGTAGTTTTCCGTGTGGATCTGTGTGAGAAACGTAACCCAGTTCGGAACCATCACCATTTCGAGACGGTCTCACAACATAACCTTTGAAAATAAAAAGTAATTTTTGTAATAATAAATCTATTTTTAATAAAAAATTGATATAATCGAAATATTGTTTACTCTTTCGGGAATTCAGATATCAATTTGTTTGTTCAAATCATTCAAGACATTCAAAATTTCGAAATTATCCTAAGGATCAACGTTCAAAAATTTCCCATTGTTTATTTTCAATTATTCACTAAATAATAGTTTTCAATGCGTTCTGATTCAGGTGTTGGGAAATATAAACTCTTCGAATGTGATTGATTTGGAAATTAAAAATTGATCTTGGAAACCTAACAAAAAAATCATCTTATTGGTATAATTTTTCTTAATTTGTACTAAGTATTTAGTATTTTTTTATTACCTGTTAGATAAGACGTCGCTCTCACGTAATGTTTTCTAGGCGGATAATCCTTGTGAAAAACGGAGTGATTTATAATTAATTGCTCTATTCCTGTGTCGAGCCATGACCTTTGTAGTACGAAATCCCTATTTTTCAAAGGTGACGGACAGGCCACTGAAATGTTTAGGAAAACAAATTACACTGAAATCTTATTTTCCTCTACTCTTAAGGGATCGTCCATAAACTACGTAGCCGATTTTAGGGAGAGGGGGCGGGGGTTGTAAGAAATACTACGATCATCCAACATTATGTTGGATTGTAGAAAAAAAAAACAAGTTCAATTTTCGTCAAGCTGTAATTGCTATTAATAAAACTTGTAATTTAGAGATTACAGGGTGTCGATTCGGCGGACGATTTCAAATTACCCGTCGTTTCCCGGGTTTTCACGGTCAAGTTTTTCAATTTTCCCGGTCAACTAGAAGAAAACATATTTATATTTGTCGCAAAACGCTGACATTTATTTTTATTCGAATCTAAACATCCTTCAACACAACAGATCAAACATTGCAAAATAAATAAATTCTACAAAAAATACTCTAATTTCCAACTACACAATATCATTTTTCTACAAAAATTAGAACAGTTAAACTTACGATTAAAAAAATCAATTTACAATAACCAAAAAACCAACAGATTTCCAACATAAAAGTTCATTTTTCAACCAATGTGATGAATTTTCAAATAACATGAATCTTTAACCAGAACACTTAAATTTAAAAACAAGAAGATGAGTTTTCAACTAAAAAGATAAATATTTAACTGAAGCACTTCAATTTATAACCATGAAGGTGAATATTCAAAAAAGAAGATTAATTTCCAAAAAGAAAGAATCATTTTCAAAGAAAAAATATGAAGTTTTAACAAAATAGTCGAATTTCAAAGTCAAAAAATAATTATTTTCAACCAAAAATGAAACAGTAACATTTTTTGTTCAAAAACATAATTTTAAAAGAAGCATAAGTGCTTTATACTCCAAAAAAGGATCTTTAACTGAAACAGTTGAGTTTTTAAACAGATAAATTAACTTTTACGGAAAAGATAAATCATCAACGAAAATTGTATTACTCAAATTTTAAATTAAAAAAAATTTATTTTTGACTAAAAAATAGATTTTTAACTGAATCTATGAAATTTTCATTTGGAGTAGGTTAAATTTTTCGTTAGGAAAAATTACATACAACACAAAAAACTAACTTTCAACAAAAAAAAACTAACTTTTTAAACAAATTATTACATTCTCACAAAAAATGATGAAGAATCAAATGAAATTGTAAATGTTTAACTGAAGTAGTTGAATTT
>WSXT02132080.1:0-10676 GCA_011762715.2 Neuroterus valhalla
TAAGCGACAATGGAGCCCACGCCCCATAAAATTTGGCGACTAAGTCTGCTGAGTAAGAAAGGTACAAGCGTGAGGGGCAGTGGTCACTGGAAGGGGAAGGTGGCCCAGGTACTTCGCGCGCAACTGGGCATCGCCCATGCGAGTGATGCGAGCACTGAACCTATAGTCTCACTCCTAGTCCCAAGACCTAAACTAAACTAAACTGACCTAAACCTGAAGACCCAAATCCTAAACACCTAAAACCAAGTTTCATTGACCGACATTCTGGGGACTCCGACAGGAGGGATCTCCCGCAACGAAAAGTGCTTCCGCTAGTCCGAATAAAGGGATTGCCATAAATAGGTAGTACATCAAAAGGAAATTGGTGATGGATTGGCGATAAAGGTAAAACGGTCTGATTTATTCCCTCCTAAATTCCACTTTACCCAAGTGAATAGACATAGCTACTTTACAAGGTTTTGAGTGATCATCTTATCAAAAACCTCCCATAAAAGCAGGTATTATTGCTTATTTATTATTTCAGGCGTCAATGGTCAACCAAAATTCATTACTAATATTACGATTGAGAAGTATCGCTTTATTTTGCTTTCAGAACAGTAAAGTTTAGGGGTTGTTTGAATACTATAAAAGGACCTTCAGCCCCTTGCGTTTATTCCGACATCTTTATTTGGGGGGGGGAGTCAGTTTTTTGCATTTTTCCTCCTTATTTTCACAGTTAAGCAAATAAGTTTATTCAACTCCCTTGTAGAGCGTCAAAATATCTGCAAAATGAACCGTACATCGATTTGTCTCGATATAAGTTTCCTTTTCTATAAACAAATAATCATTGTTTATAGCAAAAAAATTAGGGATGAGAATTTTTTGAACCCGAGTATCTCAGTAACCGTTCGCGGTCGCAAAAAAATTTTCAAACAAAAGTTGTAGAACATCATTTACTACAAATTTTTTAAACCTGGAATCGAAGGAATCGACAACAAAATAACAACTATGCGTATAGAATCTAGTCCCGAAAATAAGAATTTTCCGGGACAAGCTGTACTTTTAGGGGTTGGTGGAGAGCTGCAAAAGACGGAATTTCCCAAGTTTTAGACATTCAAACCCCTACGGGTTTCCCACCATCTTGATTTTGCAAGAGTTTTTCGCGCTGAATGTTTTTTGTTTAATGAATCGAGTATTCAGTCATAGAATCAGTTTTCTTAGTTCGAAGGTTGAATTTTTTATTTCTTGGTTGAAAATTTACTCATTAGTTAAAGATCCATCATTTCGGTTAAGAATTCAACTGTTTTCTTATAAATTGTATTCTTTTTGCTTTGATTCAGTTTCTTCAACTTCTACTTCAATTATTCCATTTTCGGTTAAAAACTGATCGAGTTTAGTTGAAATAAAACTATTTTGGTAAGAAGTTGGTCGATTTATTTGAAAATTTTATGATTTCAGTAGGAAATAAAACTTTTTGAGAGAAAATTGGAGTTTTTGGATTAAAAATTTAACAACATGGTTAAAATTTGTTCTCTCTTTTGACTGAAGAATCTTACCCGGTTAGAAATTTACCTCTTCTGTTCACATTGACTATTTTTTTATTTTGAATTGAAATGTTCTCTTGGTTGAAATATCAGCCATAATAAATTGTTTCCTTACAGAATTTATCTTTTTTGTTTTAACATTCAATTTCTTGAATAAAAGTTGAATTTTTTTGTTGAATTTCGATTAACTGTTTTATCAAACATTAATTTTGTCAAAAAGCAAATTTTCTGTAGAAAATATAACTCTCTTGTTGAACATTTTGGGCTGAAAATTCAAACGCTTTTTAAAAAATGATCTTTTTTTGCTTCAAATTTCAACTAGTATGTTGAAAATGACACTGTTTGCCTGATAATTAATTTTTCTTTATTAAAAATTAAACTGTTTGGTTGAAAATTAATCTTTCTGATTGAACATTGATATTTTCGGGTTCAAACATTTAGATATTTTTGTTCATAATTTAATTATTCTGTTGAAAATCAAAGTTTTTCTTTTAAAAATTCACTTCATTTGTTTTCAAATTCAACTTGGGAAATTCCATTTTTATAGTACAGCAAAATTCCTATTTTTGGGACTAGATTCTATACCCATCGTTGCAATTTTGTCGCTGATTCTTTTCATTGCAAACCACAAAATCTGAACAACAGGAAACACTTTTTACATTAAAAATTGTGTAATAAATGATGTTCCACAACTTTTGTCTGCTCAATTACAGCAAACTGTTACCGAAATACTTGGGATCGAAACATTTTCATCCCTAATTTTGTTATTACAAACAATGATTATTTGTTTATTCAGAAGAAAACTTACATCGATATACGGATCGTTTTGATGATATCTTCACTATCTAAAAAAATGTTTAAATAACTCAACTCTAGCTAACTAATAATAGAATTAACTTGCTCTTTGGAGAATATACCTTATCTTAGTTATTGTACGCAAAAGACAAAAGACATACCCAGTATTTACAAAACATACCATAATTATTCTGCTCACACAATTTTCTGGATCTTTCAAACCATTTATCAAGCATTTTCAGTATAAACAACGAAATAGGATTTCATATTAGGATAACGTAACAGATCTTTTCTTCTCCGTGAATAAGTTTTTCAATTTTTCAATTTTCAATTTTTCAATTCGAAAATTGTCCTTTTTAACACATAAGCGAAGCGCACATGCTGGAAACAATTTCCAGTGGTGCGATGTGATCGTTTGAATATTTTTTGCTGCTTAATAGCACCTAATAGCTAAACCTAAAATGATGAATATCGCGTATAATGGGTTTGCGGATGGTGAAACTGCATCGAGATGACTTCCGTAATTGCGAGTGGCGTCACCTCATATCACTTATGGCGTAATGCTTATGGCGATGTCGATGTCGATGTTGATGGCGATCGCGATCGTCATTATGCATTAGATATTAGAATAAGATGGTAAACGTATTTGCATTAACATTCTCTCGGGTGTGCCCTCCGCGCCTACTGGCGACCTTGAACAATATATGCTTGAGCGACGAGGATCGAGGATGCAGAATTACTGCAGACGGTTGCGCCCAGCAGTGAAGCACACGCTGCGCGCCGTGGACTTTCAGGGTCTCGGGCGAACCACGTGTTTCTTCCCCGTAGTCGTCATCGGAGTCATTCTCATACGATGACCACAAGTTATCTGATGTAGTCTATAACTCTATAACTCTATAACTCTATAGCTATAGCAGTATAGCCTAGCCTGGCCCAGCCATGCATCACTGCGCAGTGTGCACCAACAATGTTAATGTTGCAACCATTATCGTGTCGTCGTATGCCGTGTGACGTATGACGTATCACATACATATATGACGTATTTCATAACTTTTATACTCAGTCCAACTAATATGCCCTTTAATGTTCCGACAGCCGACAAGAATGATTTGTAGTGTTTTCAGCAAAACCCACATGCACTGGGAATCGTTTTAATTGGAATGAACCTCGAGACTCGAGATCAACAGTACAAGCTCGTGATTGCTGAATCGTTTGCGATTATCCGTTTTCCCAACTTTATCTTTTTATTTCGTTCAAGTTCTTCTTTTTCTTCTTCTTCTTCTTCTTCTTCTTCTTCTTCTTCTTCTTCTTCTTTTCCTTCTTCTTATGATAGTGAATACATGTTTTTCTTGACATATTCTTTAGGATCTCATTTTTCCTTCATTCAGTGTTGTTCTTTGTCCTCACACAATGAACCTCAACCAACTTTAACTGAAAGGTCCTCGAAGTCAAGTGATAGTCATTAGATATTTCTTCATAATACCATACAAGTATTTTTCATAGCAAGAAGAAATCCCAATGCAAAGAATTTAAAAAAATCTATTTTTATTTTTATCAATTTGTTTTCAATCCTTTTTTTTTAATGTGGGAGCATCATTTTATTATAACCTGTGATGAACCCGAGGATGAACCAGTGAGTAAAATCATTTTAGGCCGCGAATATCGACAAAATTTGTAGTTTTGTACACGATCGAAACCCGAAACAACTTAATTTATCATAATGGATCATCGTGAAAGCAATACATCTATTATGTTTTACTTACCCAATTGAATAATGAAATCTTTGACATAATTTTACATTATTAGGAGTATTAGGACCGAATGGAAATTTCCAAATTTAGAAATTGAATATCAGTTTTTCTGGTTTGCGCATGGTCAAGCGGAATCTCCTTTTGCAACTAATGTAGAATTTTGTATATATCTTTTCTGATAGTTCTTTATTTAGGAAATTACGTAAGCATTTTTATGGACAAGGGAGGGTAAGGTAAATCTCACCTATGATTCCGCATTATAAAAAAATATATATATAAGTTTTAAATACCCGACATTTCAAGTTCAGCAGTCAAACTAAAAACTATTATGTGGTGTGATGGAATAGTAGATTGTGTACTAAGGTCGTGATGGAGGCGATATTAAAAAGTGGGGCGTGATAGAGGCGATATTGTCAACCATCCGAGTCAAAATTCCACGCTCATAATGCAGATCTTTGAACATCACACTTATTTTTATGTTTGAAAAGCTGATGCGGGAATGAGCGTATTATTAATATTTTAATACATACTGGATTTCTTATACAGACATTCCGTCAATATAACGTTCAATTAGCTACATACCATAAATTTTGTTTGATTTAAGTTCGATTTGAATTTTATGAGAATATAATCAAGTATATAATTTTTAATATTATAATTTCAAATTTTTTTTCAATTTAAAATAAATTTTCAAAATTATTGTATATGATACGATGATACCGACCAAGATGCTTATCTTTTTGACTTATTTTAGATGGCGCAAATTTACTTCGAACTCAGTTTCGAACTATTTTACGTTCTGACCAGTGTGGCAAAATCTTCTGGCGCCGGCCCGTCTAGACCATCTGGTCAGCCGCTGGTCAGCCGCTGGTTACTGGTTGGTGACTCTCGATCGAAGTGCTAAGAGAAATCTTGTTTTAATAGTGTGAATTTCTTGTTCTCTATTATTCTTGATACTTGCATCGTTTTTGAAAGCCAGTCCTGAGCCAGTCCTAAGCCGGGCTAAAACTTCCAAACAAACCCTGAATTGCTTGTTCTGTAAAAGATGTTCAGCGCCAGTCCTGGACAAGGCTAGGCCTACCAGACCTTCTTCGACAGCTGAGCAGCGGCCTAGCACTGCCAGACAAGTTCTGTCAGACTTGACGGTCTGAATAATATCAGAAATGGGCCAGACCAGACCTTCCAGGCTAGAAAGTCTATATAAAGCCAGACCCCGGCACTTACTTTAGTAATAAATAGTGCAAGTTGGCAAACATACTTATTTAAACAATAACTTATTAGTATTTGTATAACAATTTGATTATGGAGTGATCCTGGGAAATTGCTTTTTAAAATCTTCAGAGTTTCTTTGTCTTTTCGGTTATGAACAAATAAAAAGTGAACCTCAACCAGAATAATTGTATAAATAGTATTGTATTGTGTCAAGTGAATTATTTAGTTGTAGTTATTTAGTGAATAATTAGACTAAAATTGCTCAAGGCCCGTCAAAGAGGACTTGAATCGTCGCGTCGCATCTTCCGTCAGGGCTACCAGCCAGCCTTGAAATTTGGAAGCGGGAGTCCGACCTTCGCATCTTCTGCAGGCTGCACCATATGACGTCATTTTCGTGCTAATTAGTCATTTTATTGCAAGCGATACAAAATATTTGGCATATGGAATTGAGGAGGCTGTAGACGCAGAGTGTAGAACTGCAGTATAAAGTAGTTATAAGGATTACTGGTAGGAAATAAAGAAACATGATCCATGGAAGTGAAGGAAATACTCTGGAATATCTTTGCTCTGGCAGTGTTACCACTGACCTGCGCAACGGCCATAAAGGCCGCAAAGGCTGCCGCCGCGCCGCGCCGGGTCAGGTCAGGGCCGTCCTGCCATGCCGCATCCTCAAGACCTCAACATCGGATGGCGGAAGGGGCGGACGGGCGCTCGCCGCGTAGCGTCGCGTCGCGTACCGTCGAGTTCAAATCGGGTCATCACCCACGTCATTCACCACGCAGTCGCGTTGCCTCCGCCCCTAAAACACGCTTCGCGCCAAGCGTCATGCATGGATGCTGAACCTCCGTGACACACTTCTGTTAAGGTTAAATTCTCCAGCCTTCCACTTTCATCTAGCAGCCAATCAGATTCCAGGACCACCCCTAACAACTGAATTAAGCTTTTCAGTTTCATTTAGCTTACTTTACTCGGCCCAACCTAGATTCATAGTTCGCCATTTAACTTTCCCAATTCATTGCAATTTTCGTTCCTAATTGACATTTTTTCTTCAACGGTTTTCAAAATACAGCAGCGAGCACTGATGTCGTTGTATCAAAAAGGAAAAGAAAGAAATTGATGTACACGCTACCGCTCAAAACTGTGGAATCACTCCTGAATGAAGAGGTCTATAAAAATAATTTTCAAAAATATTTGCAAAGCTGATTAAAACTTGATAATTTTTTGATCATAAAAATATAATCGACGCACCGGAACTGGGCAAAATCATAATAGACCTCGCCATAGACTGCAACGCTGCGCAAAGGTGATGTAAAATAAAGATTTGTTGACGTATGTATGCATCGAAGATTCTGAGATCTCGACATAAGATTGTAACTCGGAAAAATGAAAAGAAGATGAACTGGCAATGAGAATGGATAAAAATGGTGAAAAATTATTATTCGATTGAATGATTACAGGTAAAATAAAGAGAAGACAAGATGAAATTTGGGGTACATTAATTCATGTGTCCCCGATACACGCAAGCTAGAACTGCGTAAACGTATACCTAGTTATGTTGACAATGTGTGCGATAAGAGGGAGAGAAACCGGGTGCTTGTTTCTCGTTTATCACTCATTTATCTCACTTATCGCTTCCAGTTTAGGCTAGACTTTGCAATCTTTCAAAATGTTTTTAAAATTATTGAGAATTCACATGGATTTATTTATTCTTCGATTAATGTGACACTCTGTCTGTTATGGGAACCTCAAAGAAAACCTAATTAGCTCTCGAACTGCGCCAGACTATATTTTCCAGATTAAATGGTGTTTCGGATTTACACTAGGAACCACTGTGGGCCCAGGCCCAGGGCGGCAAAATTTAGGAGCCGGCAAGTTTTTGAACGTAAAACAAAATAGTTGCTTAGTGCTGAAAATTAGTGGCAATTTTTTTTAGCTTGAAATTATATTATTTCTGATTATTAAAGAATTCTTGGCTAATTATAAATTATTGTATCCATCGGAAAATTCTCTTCCTGTATTTCAATTTATTGATTTTTAATCAACTCGCAGCGCCAACAATGCTATCTACATTCTTTTTCAACTTTTCTATTTCTTATTCGAATTCAAATACCGCGCCACAATATGCGAAGTACAATGTTTTGTGCAAAACTCTAAAACTGTATAATCACTTCAAAAAAAATCTGCCCGCTTTGCGGGCACATTCTCATCACGCGCCCACGTCGCGCGTCCGCCGGATCTCGGGCTTCGCGCTCAGGTATTTCTGTCTCGCATTCGGAATGGTTTTGCTATGGTTCATTTCAATAATTAGGCAGATTTGAAATCGAATTGAAGAAATCAATCTCTTTTAGATCCCAGTAACTGATTTGATCCGTTCATTTTTTAGTGAGTTATCATGTTTACAGACGGAGGGACATACAGACAGACACCATCGCCAAAACATGTTTTCGGCTTCAGTGGGTCCTTAAACGCAGAGATTCGTTGAAAATAAAGATTTGGAATTTCAGACGATTCTAATACTTTCTCAATCATAAATGATGAGAATGTAAAAAGGAGGGGCGGGAGAAAAGCTTATAAATTCAAAAAACATACACAAATGTTAGTGCAGTATGTATTCTATTACGTGCATATATGAATTTATGAATGTTTTCGTATGCAATTTTGTATACCATACATACTCTTCTGCATATGCAACACGAGCACGAAATGAAATCATCAATTCATTTGTTTATAAATCTGATATATTTTAGTGAAATATTACCGTGCCATATGCTTGACATCAATTGTGAATTGGCTAGTACTTTACAACATGGTTATGTAGAATACACAATATGTTAGAATTTCCTCCTGAGGGATAAAATATTACCCTGTAGTACAGGGTAATTGTGACATTCGGAACAGCTTGAGAAAATTATGCTTTGCTACAAATATATAAACTATTCAGGTGTTAAATCTACATAGATAAAGCTATATCTGGGACAGATGTGACGTTAGAATGTTATGCAATTTCTCCACGCTATTTTTTAAAGTACATCTCGAAGTACCAGAAGGTGACATATCTTTGGAAGATTTATTTGCTTCCTTATATAATATAAGGATTTCTACATGCAAATCAATTTGCAACGTTTGTGAACAAAGATATAAGTTTTCTACTTTTTTTTTGTTCCAAGTTAAATAAAATAATTATTCAACCGGCGTCAAAATATTTGGCTGAAATATTTAATAGTTATTACCCAAAATTTCGTTCAACTAACCAAAGATTTCATTGCCTGTACAATAATAATATTCATACTTATTCAAATATTGATTAATTATAATAATTAATAATTTATTTAGATGATAAAGTACCGACGGCAGTAGCTGTGTGGTGGTTCTCGACTCGGCGGGATCTCGAATGTCAAGCATCTACGGGCACAGTTAGCGCTCGGGTGGATGACCGTTCGATATTCTCGCTTAGTCGTGTTTTTACTACCTTTAACTACTGTCGAGGGGGAGATTTGAGGCCGAGGATGTCCACATCAAAACTCGCCTGTCGGTTATTAACTGTGCCCGGGAGTTTCGGTTTTCTGCAGTTTTCCACTCCCCTGACCAAATGTTCAAGCGAATGCGAGCGTTTTAGATAAAAATCTGGCTGCAGGCGGGGTAGAGGTTTAGGAGATTAAAGATCTCACAGGATTGAGTACGCCAGGCATTGCTTAGAAGCTTATTATGAGAGTTGGGGTGATTGGGGATTTTGGGAAGGGATTTGGGTTGAAGGGTTTAATGTCTGACGATATTTTGTGGGAGGGGAAAATATATCATGCAAAGAAAGATGATTAATAATGGAAAATGGGGTTGACAAATTTGGATACTGATGGAAGTCGGTTATAAGGAATCATTTTCAATTAGTTGAACCCTTTCTGGTTGATCAAGATAATATTGTAGTAACTGAATAAACACAATATGATTTTTCTAACTCAGCATTCAGAAATCAAGGAAATGGAGTTTCGTATCTTTAGTTTTTTGCAAAAAGGATTCCGATCAAGCACATAAGGGAACGTTCACATATTACGTAACGCGCTTTTCTTCTGTTTAAATAAAGACAAAAATGAAAATGCCGGGATGCCAAAAGAGATGCAACGGTGTAAACAAAAGAAAAGTGCGTTACGTAATATGTGAACGTTCCCTAATGAATGTGAATGTTACTTTTTTAGCACAGGTTAAGGCTGATTGCTTGAACGTTTTTGCAATCCGTCTAAGAACGACGGTAGTTCTTTGGGCAATCAACGACCTTGGAATTAAATCGAAACAGATTGAGAATAATAAATAACACCGCCAAGCACGGTAAGTTACAGGAATAATGTTGAACATACATAGGCTTACAAGGAATATTCATCAAGCATAAATTGGGTTTTATATTTGTATTTTGTATTCTTCCATTTTTTATTTGCAAAATAATCCTCTCATTTTTATTTCCTTGTGGGACGTATGTTTTATGCACCGGATAAAATATTTATATTTTATATTATATCTCAAATAATCATACTCTACTACTCTCTTGACGAAAATTATTAAACCATATTCTTCTTTGAATTTCCATATCGGACTAATATTTGTTGTTGTTCAGTTAAACCGATGATTGATTTCTAATTAATTAAATATTGTATTCAGTATTAATCCATAGGCACTATGTGACATTACGGAATTTCCCGTAAAATTAGCCGATCAAGTAGAGCGTTAGGGCTAGTATATTAAAGAATTTTTCACAATGCTCACCCTGTTCGAGCTGGTAATAGGTCAATCTTATAAAAAATTCCGTAATAGTAGATAGCAGAGTAGACTCAGTAAACCAAGAAAGGAACGAAAATTTAACATTCATTGCTTTTGAATCTTGATAGCGAAACATCGACTACTTTGAATGGATGATTGTGGATTCTCTTTTGTTAAAGCTTTTCTGGCTTTAACGAATACATTCTCATCTCGTGCCTCGTGCTGCGCACTCGATCGTAATTCGTCTGAAACGTAGAGAAGTTTTCTTGCCCAATTTTTTTGTATGTTGTGTACTTTTTCTAGAAATATAATTGTTTCATGTTTTATTTTATTTTTTATGATTTAGGCAAAAATTTAAGCATAAATTAGCATCGGAAAAATTTTAACAAGTTTATAGATCTTTTCCGGAAACTCATTTCTATTTGTTTTTTCCTAAGCTTGTCACAATCGTCCAAAAGTTCATTTTTTATGTTTTAAATGGTTTTTTATATATGAAGCAAAAACTACTTGTCCTATCGAAAAGTAAATTTTACAAAATTCATAGATCTTTTTTTGGTACACAATTTTCTTCATCTATATTTTCCTGCTCCTTGCACAGTTTGACCAAAAAATGAAACTTTCTATTTTTCATCACTTTTCGTGCGACCCA
>WSXT02132091.1:0-10676 GCA_011762715.2 Neuroterus valhalla
AGACCGTTAAATGGTATAAGTAGGCCTGAAAATGCAGTTTTAGCCCCAAGAAGGAGAGAAGATTCACCATGCAAATTCAGGTTGGACATGGATGTCAGTAAAGTAAGGAGTAAATTAGGTAGAATGGCCCATTACGAGAGAAGGAAATAGAACTAGAAAGCTGATACACCATGTTATTAATATCATCTACCATCGGAACATTACAAAATTGCAACTGTAATGGAGCCTACTAAGATCAAAAGCTCGGATGTTTTAGCTGTTTTGAAAAGATCCACTAGCTGGAAAGCTCTGTCCGGAACTTCTTGCTCAGAGGAACCACGTATATGTAGGAAAAAAACCAGATGCTCAAAACTCATGTGAATTCCGACCAATTCAAGTTTTGAAAATTCACAAAATCTGCTCAAGCATCATTGACTTCCTGGGTCTCGCGATGATGCTGGATTGGTTCTGATTACGACGGGTATCTGTCGAGGGGACTCCTTTCGTGCAATATGGTTCTGTTGAGCTATAAACCCATTGAGCCGAATACTCAACAGCATGTCTCATGGATTTGAAATACCTGATGATAAGGATGGAAATAATTCGAGGCATCTTCTGTACATGGATGACCTGAAGTTATACGCTAGAAAAACCAGAAACTGCAGAAAATGATTCCACCTAATTAGGATTGAGTAAGGGACCGAAGAATTGGAGAACGAGAATGAGGACCACGTAGTGGCAATGGTTGAGAGTGAGTCATAAAAATATCTGGGTGTTCTTGAGTCAAAGGGCATTCAGCACTGCAACACTAAGATTTGTTCTGGAGAGTTCTCTCAACCCCGCCAACAAAGTCGGGGCTACCAATACCTACGCGAATCTGTTTTAACGTACTCTTTTTGGCTAATCAAATCATGAAACACTGACCTTGATATCATAAACAGAATCAACCACGTTAAACATACTAAGCATCGGATGCACCACAGGAATTCGGTGATTGGAAGGGTAATTTTATCAGTACACATAGGGGGTAGGACGTTGTAAATATCAAGCAGCTGTGTTTGTCGGAAGTTATACAGCTGCAAGACTATTTCTCCATCAAGCGAAATGTTATGCTTTAAAATGCCACCTGTGAAGCAGATCTTGATTACCCGGCATTCAATTTGTCCTCAGCGGACGCCTTGAATATCAGGGATGAATTAAAATTTAAACCTTAGATTAATATGAAGTGGATAGAGAGGCATCTAATATTTTGTTGAAAAAGGGCGTCCTGCTTCCAAAAACGGAAGAATTCGTGATAGAAATTCAGGATAGAGTTGTCACTGCCACAAACTATCGCAAGCATGTTTTATATCAAGACTTGGTTGACAGGTAGCGATTGTGTAGAGATACAAAGGAATCCATCAAGCATATCATTGATGTCTATCACCTAATGGCTCAAAGAGAAAACACGCACAGACACACTGATGTAGCAGGCATTATACATTAACAACTTGGCCTGAACCTAGGACACTTAACAGAGTGGATGCCTTTCTACAGATGCATTCCAATGCCCGTTTTAGAAAACGGAGACTACACGTTATACTGAGATGTTATCATCCAGACGGATCATTATATCCCAGAAAATCGACTCGACATCGTGATGCGTGAGGAGGGAGCCGGGAAAGGCTTTATCATCCATATTGCTTCTCTACTCAACTGAAATTTGAAAGCAACCTATACAACCAAGATCCATAAGTACAGTGAGCTTAGGCATAAAGTAAAGACGATGTGCGGAATGTGAAACATGCATCTGTTCATCCAATGGTGATATCGGCTACAGGCAATGTGCATGCAAGATGCACTGAAAATCTAGAAAAGTTAGGAGTCAGTAAGGTACTGGCAGCAACTCAAAAAGTGGTTTTATTAGGTCGAAGTTTGCGACTTAAGACCTGTGGAATAACAGTTGGTAGCTCTGAAACAGCATCCAGAGGTGACTCATGTTACCTTCAATACACTCTGCCGCTGTGTAACGACAACACTGTTGCAACACGAACTTTAAAGAACACCGTACACTTTTTATTGTGCCTACTAAAATATCATCGCATAGAGTTCCAACCTTTTACTAAAATTTTTAACAATTTGACTTTATCAAGCACTTGACCTAATACGTGTCTGATGACAAAACTCCGAGTTAGAAAAACAAAAATAAATTTCTGACGAACATATGGATTATCATCAAAATAAGAAGTAGGAATCAAACGTTTGTCGTAGGGATGATATATTTGAAGCCTAATTTAGATTTGTATATGATCGGGCATATGTTAAGAGAGAGCCTAGGTGGTCTAAGCCGTGATAGAGGTGATATTTCATGCATAATCGGAGGATATTTAAATCAGAGGGTGGGGAATTAGAATCAAACTGATGCGTGGATGCTTGAGGGATCTGTATGGTAAGGGGGTAGGGAAAGAAGAGACATTACGATAAAATATAGAGGAAGATTGCCAAAGAGTCTTATGGAAGCTGATTGGAATATTCCGGAACAAGCATGTATTCAGCCCGAAATACTCCAAATTATATGGTACGTCTTGATATGAATGGTTCTAAGCTGAAGTTTAATTTTATTTTGAGAGAACTGCGTTGGTAGAAAAAATACTATAGATATTGGAAAAAAGACTTGTCAAAAAATGGTACAATAAAAAACAAGAGGTATCGTGGGACATTCGGTAAGAACGAAGTTCCGAATACGTTAATACTTGCGTCCTTCTCCTTGGTACGTATCCGGAATATCGTTCCTGCCAGGTGTCCCACGACACCTCCTTTTTTCATTTGATATTTTTGTGGAATGTATAATTTTTAATCAGATTTAATCTTTAGCCTTGGAGATTGATGTTGAAAATCAGATTTTACTCCATTTTTTTGCATTAATAAAGGACACCCGCCACGCCCGCCCCTTCCTTGGCAAGCACAATGCTTGTTTTCGTCGACCCACGCGGTTATGGTCCCAAGGCCCTTGATACCCATGTCCGAAGCAGTGTACATAGGTTTTTCCATACTTACATATAAATTCCAGTGTAAATTTTCAGCGTATGAATATAGCACATTCTGATTAGCGTAAAAATGACGTGTGTCTTAATTTTACAAGATTCACGATGCAGTCTCTCAGCATATACTGTTTTTCTTTTTATCTAATTTACATATGATCGATGCAATTATGTTAACCTTCTTAAAGTCTTGATGACCGAAACATGGCAAATTTGTTCGAAAAAAGTGTAAAATGAGTATGTCTGGCAATGGCGTTTTCGTATTTGCTAGTTGCCTGAGAACTTATGTTGCTTGGAAGACAATTTTTGGAATTACCATAAAAGAATAGAGGGAGTTTGTAGAATTACACAATAATCGTTAAAAATTAATTATTTGAGTAGATTAGATTAGATTTTTTATGAAGAAAAATTATTTTCAATATTCTCAGTACTAAATAATGTTTTCAAGAATACATAAAGGATTTGCTTTTGCACTTGAAGGAAGCCGGAAGCGGCAATTAAGAACGAGGACCGGAGATTTAGGTAGGTGTGCGTTTACAAACGTAGTCTTTCTTGTTACCCGGATTCACCAATTTACTGGAGTCTCTTGTCCTCAACGATTATCCTTCATTTAGAATTTACCAATCTAAATTTAAGTGAATGTAAAGTCAGTTACAGGTCCGGCCTTAGGTGACATAACGCCCTCGGTGATAGTCTCCACAACTCGACCCCAGCTGACCACGCTTATTCCTACAAAAAATATCACTGATAATCATTCGAACAATTGACTTTGGCCTATTTTTAGATCAATTTTTTTCAATCAACATCAAATAATCAAATTCACACTCCAAGGGAGTCCTAGGAAAATACTTTTCGGAACATTTTTTATATTTTACTTTTTTTACTCTACTAGGGAGAACGAGAAAATATATTGCAACGATCCTCGCTTATAGCCTCTCAACAAATACTTGATACCATTTGAAAAAAAATGTTGTTTTCACTTTTCTTCGAAATACGATCAATTTCAAGATTCAGCTTTAATCTTTGAAGTAAGTTTTTAATAGTGACGTTTGTTTCAATTTACGACTTTTTTTCTCTTTATTGCGCTCACAATTCTGAGTACCACATTTGCCATTCATGAAGAATGTCTCTATTCCTGATTCGCGTTATTCAGAATGGTTATTCATTTTCCTGGCTTGTTTATACAATTTTGAATCATTTTATAGCTCAAAATAAATGAAGCTATTTCTGATTATTATTGTGAGAAAGAGTTCAAAAGAATAAAAAATTACTATCTTGATTCACATGTGATTCTTTTATTTAATCGGAATGAAACCTTCTCGACATAATATGTATTATATTTTATTAATGATTTATTTATAGAAACGATTCGCTTAAGCTATGTGAAGAGATTCTACTGGCACTGCACTGTGACATATTATTTACATTAATACCTCAATGCTGGTAAACCCCCTGAAGGTGACTATGTTCGAGCCGATCACGTAACTTTCCTCGCTTCTCATGTCTCATCTCTCTTTTCTCACACGTCGCAAAAGTTTAACGTGATATTTTAGTCATACGATGAAGCAGCTAGACGGATCCATATCAAGTCACATGCAGCAAGTCTCTTCTGCGGCATGTCTAATCTGTGGCAAGTCTCTTCTGCAGCATTTTCCCCGAGGAGATTGCCAATATTGTGGCAAGCCTCCTGAACAAATGTCTTTCAGCAGCATCTCTACCCCTACCAAGTGACAAAAGTGCGGGAACTCTTCTGAATCCGATTTACCATTTTGAGCTATGTGGCCTACATTATTCCCATGACCAGTAAGAGTGATCTTTTCCCGCCCCCATGAAATGTGGGAAGAGAGTGATTTATGTGACCTAGATCATTTCCATAAACAGTATTTCGTCCCTTCGAATTTTTTTCGGAGAAGAGCCGCGCGTTTGTCACTTTGGAGGGGAAGGGAGACTATTCGGTTCGGGAGTCTTGCCACAAAACTGGCAATATACTCAGGAGAGCTGCTGCAGGGGGGGACTTGCCACAGAAGAGACTTGGAACAAATGAGACTTAACGCAGGTGAGACTTGCAGCAAGAGAAACTTGCCGCAGATGAGACCTGGGCATGTGGCTTGATGTGGCCCGCAGTTAGAACGATCACGCGGTGGCCGTCATTGGGAAATTTTGATAATTCCGTGTTTTTTTTGTGCTCGTAAATATTTTTGGATTTTTAATTACAGTTATTATAACAAAAGAGTCTTTTCCTTTTGAATATATTTATTTGTTGAATTAAAATTATTATTATATAATTTTAGACTAGAGCGTTAAACCGTTGCAGTAATCAGCCTCACTCCACGATAGAGAATTTTTATTTTCAACTCAGAACACAATAAAATTACATTAGAACCCCGCTTTGAGCAACTTGTCAGGCATGGTCTTCGATAGCTTTGATCCAAAGCGGGGTTAACTCTAACTTAAACATTCAGCGCAGAAATTAATTGATTAGAGGATTGAAAGTGGATAGTGCATCAGGAAGAGAAGAAGTGGAAAAACTGATGGGTAAAATTGGGGCGAATAAGCATTTGGGAGAGGCAAATGGGGTGGGAAGAAAGAATATAGGTAAATCACGTATATATAGTGAAAGTGAGAATTGAGAAAAAAAAGTTAATATCCTGCAAAAGAAGAAAGCTTGAAAAGGAAGGGAAGAAAGGATAGAGAAGGATATGAAGTGAAATGAAAGAAGAAGAAAGTGGATGATGAAACATAGAGTACGGAGTGCAAGGGAGGAAGGAAACACGGTATGTATAGAGAAAGACAGAATGTGGATAAATGGGAATGTGTGGATGTGGAATGATGAGAAAGGCAAGTTGAATGAAGTCAATAAGGAAGGCCCATGAAGACAAGGGCAAGAAGCGGAGACAACAGATAGAAGAGAGGAAGGAATGGAAACAGAAGATGATAAAAGGAAACAAGGCGGAGAGACGGGGTTTCCACATTAGATGGCAGGGGACGTGAAGTCACAAGAAGGAGGAAAGGAAATAAAAAGAAGTGAGAGTAGCGTTTTGGAATGCATCTGGGATAATGAATAAAGATGAAAAATTCTGGAAAGAGGTGAAGAAATGGGATGTAGTGATGTTGAGTGAAACTTGGGTAGATGAGAAGGATTGACTGAGAGTGAAGAGAAAGTTATCTAAGGGATATGTATGGCAGATGCAAGAGTAAAAAAAAAAGTTAAAGCGAAGAAAGGAGGGGGATATGATGTCAGGAGTGAGGAAGGATTTGGTGGAAAAATATGGAATAGGAGTGGGAGTTGAGGAAACGGATGGAGTAATATCGAGAATGGTGAAGATGGGTAGAAAAAAGGTGAAGATAGTTTGCGTTTACAGAAGAAAGGGAGGAAAAGAAGGTGGCAGTATGATTAGAAATGGGTGGCGAAAAAGGATGACGAACTGGTGTTGATAGGTTTAGATCTGAATGTTTGGATGGGGGAACAAGGGAGAGAAATATAGGATGAAAAGAGTGAGACATTCAGTAGAAAATCGAAACATAAACAGATGAATCAGGAGGGTAAGACTCCGTTGGAAATTCCAGGAGAAACAGGATAGTTCATTTGTCACGGGAACTCGGAAGGGGATAAAGAAGGAGAGATTACGTGTGCAGGAAAAGGCGAAACCGTTATAGACTAAATTCTGGCTAAAGAAAGAATAAGGAGGCTGATGGAAAAAATGGAAGTGGGGAACGAAACCGGAGTTGGATCATTTCCCTGTTATTGCCACGTTTAGGTGCGGGAGTTTGAGAAGAAAGGGAAGGAAGAAGGAGGGGACAGCAGGAAAAAGGCAAAGATGGGTAAGTAGGAACTGGATAAGTTAAGAGAATATGCAGAAAGAATAAAAGAGGAAAATGTGGTGATTGAAGAAGGGGGAAGCTTGGTTGAGATGTTGGGTAAAATGAGGGGGCGGGTGGAGAAGATAGTGGAAGAAATCGGGCCAAGTTTGGAAGAAAGAAGCGAAAAGGGAGGATAGTGGGATGTGGAATGTATAGAGAGTAAAGAGCTTATGAAGTTGTAGTTAAAGGATTGGTGAAAAGGGTAAATAGACAGGAAGAAGTATAATAAAAGAAAAAGAGAATATGAGAAACGGGTGGATGTAAAGCGACAGAAGGAGAAGGCAAGATACATAGAGGAGGTAGAGAAAGCAATAAGGGAAGGAAGAGAATAGGAGGTGATAAGTAGGGAAAGGAGTGGATGGAAAGGAATCAATGAAGAGATATGTATGAATGCATGGACAGTATATTTCAAGAAATCGCTAGGGGAGGGGGGCGTGGATAGCCAGGTGAGAGGGGAAGGTAGGAAGAGCAAAGAAAGAGGCATGGAAGGTCGGAATAAGGTGACTAGAGAGGAAGTGAAGCAAACAATTGAGAAATTAAAAAGAAACAATAGCCCAGTCATAAGAGATCGGGAAAGGCCTGTAAATAGAAAAAAATTTCGGGGTCCGATTTTTTGACGAAGTAATGGTAAGAGGAAATGGAAGCACTGGAAGGTCTAACGTACTTGTAAGATAACATAATATGTACAAAAATAGTGAGTAAGAAAGAGACGAAGTGACTAAATGTTAAGTTAAGCGTAAGGCATAATTTAAGTGAAATTGTGGATGACGTAAAGGGAACGGAGCCCTCAAACCCGTCAAAGGGAGAGTCATAAAATTTTATACCAAGCAAATTGTGTTAATTGATTGTACTTTGTCAAAATGTAGATTATTCTGATTATAAAGGATTGGTAATCTTTGAACATGAACATTGATAATATAAAAGAAATTTCCGGCGTGTATTTGAAAATAAATTCGAAGTATTCAAGCGCGTTCCGAACTTTTTGCGTCGTGTGTGCGTCCCTGTTGAAATGGTACAGCTGATTTCTTCAATTCCAAAATTTATTCTTCTTTACAAGATTTTTTTTTATTTTGTCCGTTTTACTCGCTGAGGATCTACACTTGCTTCAACTTGAATATAAAAAAAATCGTCCCGCTGCGCAAACAAATTCTTATTGCGCGCCTCTCTCGCAAGTTTGAGCGCGCCTGCGGCGCTCGTCTTTCAAATCTTGCGCTTCGCGCTGCATGGGAGATAAACCTCGCGCTACGTGCTCGGCATCTTCCAGTCTTCGCACTTCGTGCTCAGTTATTTTCATACTGTGAAGCGTATACAGATTTGCAAATATTTCAGAACTGTTAGAAACTTCTACTTTTAAGAATATTATCAAATTTGTTTATATTTTTTTATAATGTTTGTCTGTATGTCCTTTATAGAATCATAAACTATGCATTTGACCATGTGATGATCTTTAGCAAAGTTGTTGTGTATGAGCCCACGAAGGTTTCTGAGTTGGTAAGACCATATTTGATAGGTGACACATTCTCATTACAATACTTGCCCTTGAGATTCATATCACGCATAAATTGGCTGAAATGGAATTTTTCACTGTTTTGAAATCGTTATCCAGATTCAAACGAAACATATACGTCTTTGGATATGTACACTGGAAAAATTTTGGGTCAGCAGCTCGCTTACGCGATAGAGCTGCAACCCCACATGCATAGAGCGCTGCTCGCCCGCAGCTTGGTGTCGATTCTCTCTCTTGTTGGGCACGCCGTGTGCCCACATTGGAACAGCTGTAGTCCCAACAGGGAGGCACAGCAACGCTCTCTCTAGACGGGAGAACGGCATCTCCACGCCTGTACAGTTCCCCCCGGTGTAAGTTTGCGCGTTGAGCGCGGGTTTGTTTCTTGCGTGTACTCAGCTTTTATTTTATTCTTAAAGTGTAATTCTACAATTATGGATGACTTTTTAGAAAAAAACAAATTCACAAATCATCACAAGTCTTTGAATGGACGCGTGTACATAACCTATGAGGTAGAAATTTTGTATTCATTTCGTGAAAAATTTGAATCTTTTCCGGTTAAGAGGTCAACTGTTTTTTATTTAAAATCAAAGAAAGTCTCAATGAAGACAACCACCGACAACCATCAGAGTAGTGTAAAATATTAAAGATTGTAAAAATGGAATATTTTTTATGACAATAAAATGCCGTTAAACAATTTAATTTTATTACGTTTGTGTCCATGTATTGACTACTTTTGGTTTCTGGTAAATTGAATTGCTTACACGGCCACAGAACTCAACTGCAACTTGAATCCATCTCTGGACCCACGGGACAATTAGTTTCTTTTTTGTGGGACAGCAGCGTTCCCAACATGCGGTAAAGGATCTGCTCGTACGTTTGGCACTATTGCTTACTCAAATGTGGTGTGGCCGCTGCAACAACCGCCGTGGTGGCGCTGCGTTCCCACTAAGGAGACCAAGACTCACCCAAAATTTTTTCTGTGGATTTTTCATTTCAACGAGGAAAAATAACAAAACATTGATAGAGAAAAGTTGTTCACCCGAAAAATATCTATAAATTTGTTATCATTTTTCCCATTAGACGCGTATTTTTTGTTTCAATCTAAAAAAATGAAATTAAAAACTAGAAAATTAAATTTCTAGAAAAACTACACATCATATGCGAAAAAAAATGAAGCAGCAAAACTTCTTTACCGTTTCGGACAAATTTTGATTGAGTTCGCAGCACGAGACACGCGATGAGAATGTCTTCGTTAAAGCCGGAGAAGCTTTAACAAAAGAGAATTCGCAATCATCAAATTGAAGTTTTCGACATATTGCTTTTTAGTTTCAAAAGATCTATATACAACTGTAGGGAAGTACAAAGACCGAGCGCATAGCGCCAGGCAAATTCACAACCGAGCGCGGAGCACGAGTGGAGATTATCATCGAGCGCGAAGCGCGAGATCCGACAGACGCGCGCTCTAACATGCTTGCTCTGAATCTTTCGACAAAAGAATTTCTCATTTAAAATTCCATAACTTACTACCTTATAGCCCTGACCTTCGAATTCTTACCAATGACAAATGACTTATAAGCCTTCTCTTTGAGCTTATTCAGTTGACTCCTCACGTAAGGCTCTCTACCTTTGACTTATCATTTGTAACACTTTATTTCCAAAAGTTAGATCTTTTTCTTAGTTGTTTCAATACTTTCATCTTGAAATTTCATTTTAATCTTGAAATTCTATCCCGCTCCAGTGTAACTGCCTATTTATTTTATGCCACTTTCAAAAAATTCAATCCTCCCAAATTATGTTCTTCCAATTTCGTACTATAAGTGTCATGAATATAACTCAATTTTTTGGTTCTTGTTGATAAGTTTAGTCTTGTATTCTAATCAGGAATTTTATTCCGCTCTATCACTATATCCTTTTTCTTCTTCACAGAATACTATGCTTCTTAAAATCATTTTATCATTTTACCCCATTTTAATAAATTGATCTATTTTTATCCCTTCTCATGTTGTACCAATATTGAAGATTACTCTAGAAAGAAGAAATGAAATGCGAATGAAATGAATTAAATGAAAACTGATGGATACACGGAAAAAAAAATTTGGTTGAATCAATGAACCGGCTCACAGTGGTCTGGAGAACCCAAAAAGTTGGCCATAAATCGAAAATCGAACTTTTTTTTCGTGCTTTCGAGTACACTAATTCATTATTGAGATATCCATACATCAAGTGGCAAACGGAAAGCGCGCTTAGTTACCTATACGACTGCAGGGAGCGCTGCAAAGTCAGCTATTCAGATGTTTGCGTGGAGCGTG
>WSXT02132102.1:0-10676 GCA_011762715.2 Neuroterus valhalla
GTGGAGGGGTCAAATTTTACACAAATCTAATACCTTCTCTGATGAGAATGTACAAAAGTTAATATCGATTAATTGGCAATTTCTTCCAATTCTCAGAATCCAGGAATTTGACAGGGTAGGAAATTTTTTGATTTGCTAATTTTGCATTTCGCTGAATCGAGAATTCGGCAACATCATAGATTGTAAAAAATTGTATTATTCAGGAGTTTCCTTATTTAGGTTTTTGTATTTCCGGCAATATTATGATTTCTGGCGTTTTCAATTTCAATCCTTTCTTTTTCTGGAATTTAATTGTGTCGGTGATTTTATTGCCTGTTATTTTTGAGTCTTCCCGTACGGCTTTCGTATTCAAAGAATCAAATTTTTGAAAATTAAAAAAAATTTCCATTTATTAGCAAATTATTGCGCAAATTTTCTGTTTTCACAGAAAAGTCTATCCTCTTTTCAAACTCCTCCTATTTTCAGGAAAAAGACACAAGCTGGGAAATAATAATTTCATAAATCAATATTTTTTATTTACCTCCGAATTTCTGAAAATGTGCAAAAAACATGTTTGTAGGATTAAGTTTAATGCACACTTTTTTTTGAAGAAGTTGAACTTTGGAACCTACAATCTCTGCAGCTCCAATTGAAGAAACTTGCTATTATTTATTATTCAACTTTTCCCGAGAAAGTGTGCATTCAAGTTGATAAACAAAATTTTCTTTGATATTTGAAAAAAAATTCTTAAATGGACAATCATTTTTTCCCGTAATTTATTATTACAGACAAGTACCAAAAACTGTACATATAAAAATGTTCCCA
Source organism: Neuroterus valhalla (assembly GCA_011762715.2). Lineage (NCBI taxonomy): Eukaryota > Metazoa > Arthropoda > Insecta > Hymenoptera > Cynipidae > Neuroterus > Neuroterus valhalla. Next base: position 805 of record WSXT02132102.1, read on the forward strand.
TCATTTGTTGACTTAAAGTAAATTTTTCCTTCAAATTTTTTAAATCCGAAATCGGAACCAAGGATATTATCTAATTTCCAAATTAATTTGTCTTCTTTTTCATTTGCCAACACAAACAATTTCTTCCTTTCAGCTGAAACAATTCGACCAATTACGTCATTCTCGCCTTGCTCTTATATTTAAGTTTGTTATAATAAAATACAATAAGTTATTTATGGTTATAGGGTTATCTTCGGAAAGTTTTGAATGTCTTATTAATAACCTTTTTCAAAGTATAATAATGCATCCGCGTTTATATTATTCCCTATATCAGTACGATCGCAAGTTTCATTTTTTGTAAATCAGATTAATTCATTTAGCGCGATGATTTCATGAATCGTAATAAAAATCAGCGCAAATTCGATTTTCATGGTGAAAATCATAAAAATAATGTGTTTTCACGTTTACCTCGAGAGCCATTGAATATTTCGTAAAATAATTACACTGGAATTTTCGGACCTGACCCAAATACATATTTTATTTTCCATGACATTTTTTCTTACGATTGGAATTTCTCGAGATATTTGATGATAAATATGAAATTCAATGCGTATCCCCAGCAGAAAACGTAAGTATTCTTTGACCAACTACTGCTGTCATATATTTTTCACTTAAATATTTTCGTCTCCTCCCGAGATTTGAGAGTGGGGTAGGGATGTGAACAACAAAATTGTTTTTTGCAATCAGTATTGTTAACTTTTTATCAATTTGTGTGTTTTGTTTGAGTGCAAAGATCTTTTTTTTCTAAGCAAGAAGGTCAAATTTGTGAATTTGAATATTCCATTTTTTTATGAAAAATCAAAATTGTTTTATCATAACAAATATTATTCAAACTCTAATTATTATTTTTAGGGATTTCTGTATCAATCTGGACAAGAAAGGGGAATGAAAATCTAAATAAGCACCAGAATTTGAAATTTGATTACCGAAATTGTTTATTTCATAACAATAATTGTTGTTATTTCTCTATAGAGTTTTCGTGAGTAGAATTGCCTCTTACAACAATTCAAAATGTTTGTAGCTACAATAAATACTTTTGGATCGTAAATCAGGATTTTCGTCAACTTGTTCCTTACATTTCTTTATAGCAATACGATCAGTGAATAAGCCAAATATTTACGTTCAATATACAGTTTTTGATAGAACCTCCAATACTCACTCTTCCGAAATTGAAATTTTTTAATTTTCAACGTTCACTATTTGAGACTATTAAGTTTTCGCCGCTTTGAAATCGGTTAACTTCAAACAATCAATTCGGAAAATTTTTTATTTTACGCGGCTGCTTAAATACTTGGGAAGATCAAAGTGAAATTTCCTGGACTGGCAATTTTGATAATTGTGCATATCAAGGCAAACAAATTTATAAATTTCTTGACAATAAATGCTTCCAATGATTACGATTGTTCTTCCGCATTCCTCAACAAGTTGAACGTTGAACGTTATACCGATATTCAAATCATCAAAACGTTATCACACTTGAAGATTTATAATTATTCGATGTCTCCATTAAAAAACTATGCAAATTTGAATGTTTATCCGGAATATACAGTTCAATTTTGAAGATAAAAAACCAAGAATTATTTTATTTTGAAGGTTAGAAGTTTAATTCATCCAATTTTAGAGATTTCTAATTTGAAATTCATCCATTTTTATGCCCTTCAACCACAAACAAATTTTTTGCAAACTGGAACATTTTCTTCGTCGGTATTAGGAAATAAATAAACCCAATGAATTAATCGCCCTACTTTTTCACCTGCATTAGTTTCGACAGGATCCTTGCTCTTTAACATTCCACTGAGAACTTGATTTTGTTTATCAAAATTCCCGAGATCCCAAAATTCTTTATGTACTTTTTCTTGTTAAAAATTTGAAAATTTTTGGTAGCATTTTTCTCCATAGCAGAATATAATAGGTTTGAAAGATCTGTCTGGGATTATAATATATCTTTAACACCGGCTTCATTAGTTTTAGATTTTGTAACGTATTCTTTTTCCTAAAATAATAACAAATAGTTCTATCAACTTCTTCATCAAAATATTAAAATGATAACTTTAGGCTACCTATAAATTATTTAATAAAATATATTTAGGAAATAAAGAAAGAAATAGTATTAAAATATTACATGTATGCTAAAAGATTATTGATTTTTTTTAATAACAGTTATTAATCGTTCCGGATTGATGAAACATTTTTTTCTATTTTCAAGCCATAACTCTTCATGCCTATCTCTTTTTCTACTTCGATTTATTTTGAGATTTTTTTTTAATTAGTAGGGTAATTACTGAAATAAACCTGTTACAAAAATAATACTTTTGCAGGTATTCTAAGAAATAATCCATTCACTGCTTCTTTGCTTTATTTATAGTAAATTTTAGAAGAAAAAAACAAAAGGTTATTATTTTTGTTTTGGTTTCCGACTTGACCTTCACGTCCTCTGCAACACGTTTTTAACCGAGGAGGCACGTGCTTACGGCAGCAGTGTCAAGATTTCCGTTTGTAATTTAAGACATTCGTGAATTGAAGCGATTGATCTGAAAAATTCCAGAAAATTTTTAAAACCTTAATAAACAACTTCGTCGCTTGAAGTTTTTCGTTACTTGAAATTCGCTCGATAAACGAAGAAGCGCTTGAAGGTTGAAATTCATGATTTTTGCAAAGCCTCACAAAAAATTTAACAACTTTTTTGTTTATTGAAATTTTTTCGTTTTTCTTCCTCGGCTAGTTTCAAAAGACTTGAAAATGTGATTTAGTATTATTTTATTGACAAATTCTGGAAATTGACTGAGTAAGCGCGAGTTAAAGTGATTCTTTTCAAGTATTATTAGTCCTTGAAATTGACATCCGAACGATTCCAAAAATTTACTTTCTGGACAATAATTCTCAGGCTGAATCCACGCGTATCCCTTTTGATCCAGAGAGGTTCAATTCATCTGCCCCTGTCCTCTCTTTCTCACAAGCGGTGAATTTTTTTTTCTAACTGACAGGGTTTCTCGAACGTCAGTGATTCATTCCTGCTCTTACAGCAAATCTACTTGTATTTTCTGCCCAGTCCTCGACCCAGCCTTACGCAAACTGATCAGATTTCTTTATCCAACATTTTTATATACTATAAAATGTTGTGCATAAAATCTGAACGACAAAGTACAGTATTAATTAGATCAAAGTTCAAAAGAAATTTGTTTTGATTTTTCACTCTTTCATATTCGTGAATAAGGCACCACCTAATTTCAATTTACAAAACGAGAAATTACAATTTGGTAGAGTGTCTTAAACTTTTTTTCTCCGAATATTTTCCCTCCTCTGAAATTGAGGCAAAGATAGAAAATTTAATGGGTAAAGACCTAGACTCCTAGACAGACCAGGTGCTGATGAACAATTCAAGTAAGATATTTGTACTCATTTATTCTGGCAGCACCTGAGAATCCTATTAGGATGAAGTTTCTAAGAAAGTTTTCCTCCGTCGTTTGCACTCGCTTGTTTAGCCGCGAAGGTTGTCGAGCGACGAACTCATAAGGATTCAGGGGTGAATTTCGGATTGAGTAGTAGACGGGGTTAAGGGTTTAATGACGTTTAAACTACTGGGGCCCTCTAATATTCCTCAGAAACATAAAAAAAAGATGGTACTGTTTGAATAATGCATTCGATCTCCAATTATAATACCATTAGGCCGTATTCCTTTTGAATATTCCTTTTGTAACTTGTTCGGCTCTAGCCTTGTTGCTGTACTAAGGATCAATGAATTTATATAGTATGGGTAAATAAGGGATGTGTAGGAGAGAGGATGGAATTCAGATCAATCTAAAAGTTGCTCGTTACTCATTCAAACATAGCCGTCACACAAAACAGCTCCGTCACGGATCGCTGACCAATCTCTCTAGCAATCGCCCCGGGTGGATAGCTTCACAAAGCTAGCGCACATTACAATTCACACGTAAATACATTAACTGACCAATTGCACTAACCTCATCGACATCTAATAAAAGCTCTTGACCACGGTTACCCGAAATCACTTGGCGGATGGGGGCTTGACGGAAGAAAGTGTAACAAAGACCAAATCGCGACACTTTTGCTTTCGTACGTTACAGACATGCGTCTACTGTATAGTACGTCCATGGTTGTTTGTTTGCTTCGTTGTTAACCTCTATTTAATATTCTCTGCAAGAATTATTCAGTTTTTTGTTGTCAATAATCATGAACTATGAAAGTGATTCAAGAGAAGTTAAAGATAGTAATGATGAAGTCAAGTAGGTAACAGTGTTAAAGTGACAAAAGTGGATATTTATTCCAAACTTTAAATCTTGAATATATAGGAGCTTAGATGGATATACATGAGGTATTTAGCACATCCACTCGTTGCTTCTATATCTATTTTTCAAATTTCATGAATAATAACAGAATAATCAATTGTAATAAAAGACAATGATATCATAAACAAAATGCATTTATGTAAAATTATAGTAATTTTTTATTTTTATGTGCATAAGTATAAATTTAGTATAAATATCTCATTCAGCAAAAGGTTTGGCAATACCTTACTAATGCAAGGTGTTACAAAATACTAATGTACATATATTATTAATGTAATAATAATATACAATATTACTAATGTACATATATTATTTGTATAGGCTTGATGATAAAACGTACTGATTATTTTTGTATTATTTATAGAATTAAAAATGATATTCAATCAACAAGTTGCTATGAAATGTTATACGGTTCGTTTCGATGTTACGAATATAGTCTAGAAGCTCAGATCTTTTTTAATACTTGTAAAGACATAGCCCACATAGTGAAAAATATTAAGTAAACCATGTTGTTTAGACACCTTAGACCTCACGTGTTTTTATCATTTTTTTTTTTCTCTCAAGAGTAAATTCCACACATTCCTAACCGTTTCTCCTTCGTATACTTCAATGTACGCTACCATTTATTTCTACTCAATACACTAGCTTGAATGAACTACATTTAGAAGCTTTTATAAAAAAAAAAATTGATTTACTTTTAATATAAGAATCAGGCCACGTCAACTGTGCCCATGAAAATTTTGTGATTTTTTAAAAAGTGACAACAATTGGAAAAATCTGTACATAATAGCATTACAAAAATACACTTTGAAAGGTTTTTCAAAAAACTGCGCCGTTTTCATTATTTTTAAAAATGATGATTTTTGCAACTTTTAATAGAAAAATCAATAACCTACGACTCAATGAAATTCGTTATGACCGTTGTGAAGAGTTTCCTCTTTCTAATAAGAATTTTTTCTTTGATAAATTTGCAAAATTTTAATTTTTTCATAACAATTATTTAAACAAATTCGATTATTTATAACTTCTATGCCTTCGATCCTAGTGAAATTTTAACACAATGTAGTATGAACAATTAATTCCGTTCTCAAAGAAGAAAAAATTGGTAATTCTTACTCTGACAGTACTAAAAAAAAAAAATTTGTCGCGGGCACCGCGTAACAATTGTCGCCTCGAACGGCGCGCTCGTCGGCGCATGCGGCTCACACTACAAACGCGGCTGTTCATTTTTATTTGTTTGTACTCATACGAAAAATTTTCGATGCACAGATATGCCAAATAAGTGAATTTCTTTATAAAAATGACAAATGTTGTTTCATGGAACTCTCATGTGTAATATTCTTGTTCTTCAAATGAAAATAAATGATTTCACAGAAAAGAAATATTTTCGATGCACAGATATGCCAAATAAGTAAAGTTGTTTATAAAAATTGTTTTTAACAATAAAAAATGTTGATTCAATGAACTCTAATGTGTAATATTCTTGTTCTTTAGATGAAAATAAATGATTCCCGAAAAAAGAAAAATTTTCGATGCACAGATATGCCAAATAAGTGAATTTGTTTATAAAAATTGTTTATAACAATGAAAAATAATGTTTTATGGAATCCTTATGAGTGATATTCTTGTTCTTCTGATGAAAATTAATTATTTGACAGAAAAGAAAATTTTTCGAAGTATAGATATGCCAAGTAAGTGAATATCTTTATAAAAATTGTTTAAACTATTAACGAATATTGTTACTTGGAGCTTGTTCACAATTAAAAATTGATTCTCTATATTTTTACAAAAAAATTCATGTAAGTAATACATTCAAAATCCGAATATGAAACAGTTAACAGTTATATCCAATAATTTGTTTATAATAATTAACAAGATGCAGGATATTTACCTACAAGTTACGTTTTTATTTAAAAAAAGTAACTTTACTATTTCAACACCTTTTTCAAGAAATATTGATGAATAGGGCTAAGTAAATATCGCAAATATAACCAATTGCAAATTTTAAGTTGAATAACAAATAATTAAATAACAAATTCGAAAAACGTGCCCTTCTACGTTGAAGTACGATCCTTCATGAGTACTTAAAGAAAAAAAGCTCTTATCCGTTGAAAATTTACGTGTCGGCTGATTTTCGTCCCAAAAAAGTGTTTTGTTTTTCCACTGGGCGCCGTTTGAGGCGACAATTGTTACGCGGCGCCCGCGACAAAAATCCATAATTATTATTACTGTCAGAGTGATAATTACCAATTTTTTCTTCTCTGAGAACGGAACAAAGTGTTCACACTACATTGTGTTGAAATTTCACCACGATCAGAGGCCTAGAAGTCATAAATAATCGAATTCGTTTGAATAATTGTTATGAAAAAATTATAAGTTTGAAAATTTATTTTAGAAAAAGTTTTTATTAGAAAGAAAAAACTCTTCACAACTTTCACACCAAATTTCATTCAATTATTGCAAACGAGTCATACGTTATTGATTTTACTATTAAAAGTTGCAAAAATCATCATTTTTAAAAATAATGAAAACGGTGCAGTTTTTGAAAAACGGTTCAAAGTTTATTCTTGTAAAGCTATTATGTAGAAATTTTTCCAATTGTTGTCACTTTTTGAAAAATCACCAAAACTTTGTGGGCACAGTTGACGTGACCTGACTCATAACCATTTAGATTAATTCGGAAGTAATTAGCATTTATGCAACAATGGGTTTTAAAAATTTTAAGTTTGATATATGATTCTTTTGTGGAAAGAAATTGATTGAATTTTAAATTCCAGGGCAAGATCTGTGAGTGAAATAAAAGATTATTGGTTATATACATGATCACTTTAACTACTCGATTGTATATAACTGATGTAATTGAAAATGCTGAAATGGAACGAAAATTATTCAACGGGATGAATAAGTATTAGGATGGGAAGCTAAAAAATTGAAAATGAAGTCAAAACAGTAATTGAAACGTGGCTCATTTGAAATCAATAAATCCTAACTGTATTAGTGCCTAAGTGATTCTCAACGTTCTCTTCAAATAATGATTTTGATACAGATAATGAAATCATATTTCTTACTTAATAAAAAAAGTCGATTCCAATAATCATAATTTCCACGGAATATGTGAGAGATTAACAAACCCTTGGGATTTAGAGATTAATTTTTTTCAACAATATTGAGTTTTTATAACTAAAAATGGCATACTCTTTTGAAGAAGGCAAATTATGTATTTATGTCAAAAACCCCGGGAACATTCAACTTCATACAGCTACATAATTTAATATTTTAATTATCTTCGATAAAAGGTACAATCTTATAATCTCTTAAACATTGTTCTTGTCAATCCTGAAAATTCTGAAAAACTCTTCTAGATTTATTTCACGACCATTAAAAGTCTATCCTTTCTTTACGACTTTACGACCTATTGTGCGCATTATTCGCACGAACTCCTTAAGTGTAGAGAAACAAAAAAGCTGGAAATCTGTCGTGAGAATAAGAGCACATAAAAAGGAAAGGAAAAGAGGAACGAAAAAGCTTCTGTATTAATTCAAAAGGCAGGGGATTGTTCTTGACGACTGTTTGTGACATCAGGAATAAGTAAACTGAAATTTAATGAAATGTTGAGAACTAGCTCGTTCAATTAATTTTTTTTGACGATACGTAAGATATATGTTTTGGAAATTAAAAATTTTCAAAAAATGGACAACAAAATATAAAAAATCAATTTAATTTGATACATTCAGTGAATTAACTCACCGTATTCGAGAAGAATGAAAATCAGAACCCGCAATGGCGACCATCTGGGCGACCAACTCATGTCCACTTCGTCATCGGAAACTCGGTACGACCACAACTTCTGAAATTCAAAGTCATCAATTATTATTTATTATTATATCATTAAGCCAAATCCCTTCCGGGATTTTTATTGGTTATTCTTACACTGAATGGGTCACCAATCCACTGCAGGGATCTGGCAAAGATTCTTATAAACTGCTCAAATAAGAGCAAGTCGAATTTTGAGATGATCAGTTTTACACACAAAAATTTGGACGATTATACTTCATACAAATTTGGAAAAATAACGAATAACAGGGGAGTATGAATTTACAAGGAAACTTCCGAAATCAACCGCGAAAAATACGAATTCTATTAAATAGAATTTTTGGAAATTGGATGAAAACTTGTGAAATCGATTATAATGACAAGAGGTGTTAAATATAATGTATACTATACCAGGCATTCCATATACTATACTAGTAGGTATACTATACTGCACTAGCCTTAGTTTTTCCCTTCAGTAACATCGCTAACAATACTGACAATCAGAGTGATCCCCAATTTTTTATGTAATTGGAAAGAATGGATTCAGATATACAAGAAGCCTGAGCCTTTTTATTAGTTATATGGCCATTAGATAATTTTTTCAATTTCTCCCCAAACCCCAATAAGTGATGTATGTTACCAAAAAAAGTTGTAGCATTCAATAGTAAAGAAGCTTTCTCTTCGTAAAAAAGTTTCTCTATAGGGTCTGAAAAACTATTTTGAATGGAGCGTGTTTGGATTCACAGACATTTTTTGAATTTGGTTTTTTCGTTTTTAAAATACGGAAAACATCTGAGTAATGTATTTCACTTACAAGAATAAATTTTGCATTTACCAGAGTAAAATACTCTATCCATGAAGAAAGCGGGCTTGGTGAGACACTAAGTATTTTTTTAAGTATTGAAAAAATCGAAGTGATATATTCCGGCAAAAAGTGTATCTTAGTTTTCTCGTAAGTTCAGATAAATAATATCTGACAATCTGTAGTCTCAAAGATGGCTCTCGAAAGAAACGAAGGTGAAAAAATGCCGCTAAATAATGCCTTGAACAACACTATATTCACGAACAAGAAGAAACTAATTATTACTAGCAAAAATGTTTTACATGCGGGAGCTTTGAAATCAATAGGCAACGCTCAATAGTATTCACGAACCCAGACATTCAGATATACTCAAGATTTTTCATAAATAATTATTTACTTATTTGACGGGCCTGTCTTCATAGTGGATCGTGAAAGACGAAGCAGCGGATTAACGAATAATCATAATAGACATAATAAGCTGCAATTTAATTTTGCAGCTAATTATTTAAAGATAGATAGTTTCTGATTCTACGTAATCCACATTATTATTGCTTAAGTTTGTACCTACGCTTTATCGAAATTATTATTGTATTCATTCAATGTATTTATTAAAAAGTACATCATTTCATAATAATTAGTGTCCATGGAAAGAGAAGTGCGTCAAATGTGCATTTTTAATAAATGTTTGCAATGACACATTTACTATACTTAATTTCTGAAATACTATATTCATTCTTTGAGCGTATAATTTATTTGTTTAACGTAAATAATGCTTTATGAAAAACTTGAAGTATTTTCAAATGTTAAGGTTTATGATACTATTTAGCGTTGCCTATTGATTCCAATGAAGCTTTCGCATATGAAACATTTTTGCTATTCATAATTGTTTTTTTGTTCGTGAATGGTGTTGT
>WSXT02132113.1:0-10675 GCA_011762715.2 Neuroterus valhalla
CATAAATATTAATTTCTAGAATTATTGCAAAAAAAGAATTGGATTTTTTTCAATTTATTGAATTGTCAACTTTAAGTCAATTAGGGTTAATAATACTAATATTATCCTTAAATTTAACAAATTATGTTTTTTTTCATTTTATTTCTCAGGCAATATTTGAATCTTTATTATTTTTATGTTCAGGAGTAATTCATTTTATAAGTGGTATTCAAGATATTCGTTTCATAGGAGTTTTAATTAATGAAGTTCCTTTAGTAATTAAATATTTTGATGTTTGTAACTTATCTTTATGTGGATTTCTTTTTTTATCTAGATTTTAGTCTAAAGATTTATTATATCAAATAAGATTAAATTTTATTTTGAATAAATGAATTCATGTATTATTTTATATATTTATGTATTTCATTAACTACAATTTATAGATTAGGATTAATATAACAATAGATTTGAAATAAATTGAATTTATCTATATTATTAATTCTAAAATTATTTATCAATAAAATTATAAAGTTTATTGATAAAATTTTTAAATAATACATTAATTAATATTTTATCTATATTTTTCATTAAATAAAATCAATTATAATTATTAATGTAAATTATTTAAATTCAGAAATAAAATGTAATTTATATACTATATAAAATAATAATTTCAGCAATAAATTATTTTAAATACAATCATTCAAATTACATCAACAAAATATCAATATCAAGAAGATGTCAAAAACCCGAAATGATGATAAGAAGAAGAACGATTAAAATATATTCATAATAATATTACTAATAAAAATAATCTCCCCATTTATACAATATTATTAATTCATTTATTATTTCAAGATCCATTATAAGAATTAGATCAATCTATTCATTAAATTCAATTATATAATTTGTAGTAATCGCCCGGAATTAGACCTACGGCAATGTGACCTATTGGATCCTCTTTTGGAAAATTAACCGATCACGCATACATCCAGGCTAAGATGATTCCTTATTGTTATTATACCATGACAGTTTGAACAATGAATCTATTTATTTCCCACGAATAGAATAACCAGAAAAGCTAATCTATTAAATTAATTACAATCTATTTGTTCTTTGAAAAAACATTTTTAATTACCGCATCGTGATCACTGGCTTCATGCGTTAATGCTTCCCTGGATTCATTTCTTGCATTTTCATCTTCCTCAGGGCCTGAGCCACTTCCGGCCCAGTAATCTTCCGTTGCATCATCCACCGCTGCATCCTCCCCTGCTGGTTCGAGCTCAGACGTGTCGTGATTAATCGCCTATCAATATCAAATTTGTGTAGTTCAATTCCGCATAAATGACCAAATAAGGTTAACAATGGATGGATTTTAGTGCATGATTTGAAAAATTCACATAATAAATATTTTTACCTGTATAATTTTTAAATGAAACATTTGGAATGATACAATTACAAATTGTATCTTTTCAATCTTATCTTCATTATTGGAGACTTCAAGCATTTTATAGTTATATAAAAAAGTTGTATCTGGATTGAAACAATTACCAAAGTCAAAATGCGGCAATATAAATGTTTCTTATACATACATTATTTTGTACATAAATTAGGAACTATATTTTTATGGCCACGGTTTCATGGGATTACTTCACTAATACCCTCTTAAATTCTAGAATAAATTAATCTAATTGAACATCAGCATAAAACATCTGACATTCATTCTCATGTGACTTACACGAATGGGTTGCTTTGTATGAAACATCAACCATTCCGTGTGAAGTTATGACCATTAACATGAGATGTTGTAAGCCAGAGATCATAGAGTAATACCGCGAAATCTGAGTGAGTATGAGTATAAAGCTTTGTATTATTATCTACAAAATAATCTTTCTTTATTCAATCAAGTACCACCTTACTCTAAAATTTAAATGTTTGTAAATTTACACCAATAACAATTTTTTAAATATTGTTTCACAATTAAAGGTTCGGATAGCTTGCATTGGTTAAAAAATACTGAACTAGAACTGTGATAACTTAATAATCACTCATTGGAAATCAGGAAGCTGAGCTTAAAATATGCAAGTTGAGTTGGTTTCATTCATAGGTAAATGTTAATTCATACAATTAAATGTTTGAAGCTCTAGAAATTGAGAAATTTTAAACTAGAATTAGTCTCACATTCAAAATTATAACCAATAAATTTCTCAACTATTGCTAATAGTTGAAAAGTGAGAGTAGTTGAAACTTAGAATAATTTTAGTGATTAAAACATTTTGAATGACATTTACCCTACACCTGTGCATCACTACGGCCAGCATCCACACAATAAAACATCTGCAACAAAAAACGACAATCTTTTTATAATATGCATTTTAGGAGATCTGGAAAATGATTTCTTAAAGAAACCGCGATCTTATAACTGAACAGTTTACCATTAAAATAAGGATTATAATTATATTTACCAAGAAAGTACACTAAGCAAATATTATCTTCATTTTCAAAAGGGCCAGGAAACAGCGATATTAAAAACAATTACATATTCAACCTAATAGTTTGAAAAATAGCAACCGATACAAGTTAGAAAAATAACTTCTCTTCGCTGTCGATCAGCGAGAGGATGTGCATAGATAAACATCGATGCGCGTGAGATAGGCGCCTAAGCCAAGTAATGAAAAAAGATCATTTTTTCCAGTTCGAAGTACGAACTCCGCTGCATTTCTCGCAAGCTTCGTTTCATGGATTGAAAATCACGATACATTCTCGACTTTGCTCGTGCCATGATGTTACCTGTTATTAGCTATCGATAATTGCAAACTACCGTCGTATTGCCCGTCTAAGCTCAGGGCAAGACGTATAATCAAGAGCAATCACGTCGAGCAGTAAGACTTTTGGTAAGACTCAATTAATCACCTCATCTATCAGCTGCTCTAAATACTTCAATTGTAACTGAGTTTAGTAAAAAAAAAAAAGTTGACATGATAACACCTCTATTACAAGAAGTGTCATACATTTATAATTATATGAGGTATATCGCATCCGTTAACGGTTAGGTGGATATTAAATTAATCGATACATAGAATCTTATTTCAAAATAAATATTATTTTGACTTTTATTTTGAAGTGTAATGATGTCAACTCAAGAACAAAATCATTACCTCATCTGAGTAGTTCTACGAGTAGAAGATTTATAGAAGCTTTGCTAAACATGTTATACTTCCCGTCTATAATAATATACTTGGAATGCCTCGAAATAAAATTAAACTCTGAACGTGTGAGTCATAAAATAAAAACGAGAGTACAATTTATTATCACGTCTATATTACTGGTCCGTCAATAAGTGAAGACACTATGATAGGTTTACCTTTTTTTTGTCGATGAAAAAGCCTCAACCGTGGGTAGTAAGCTGTACATTGTGGGGCGATAAATCATATGTTAGTGATCAATAAATCATGCATAATTCAATCAAAAAGTACTTAACTAAACCACTGATATGATGGATAATTTATGTGGGAGACGAACTTCATAATATATCATAACGAAAATAGGATCTGCGCTTTGATATTTCAAAAATGTAATTTACTATCATCAAATTAAAATGAAAAGGACTGAAGGTGCCTCTTCATGTTTTTACCCATCAAAGAGAATGCTCACAAAGAATATAATCTAAGGTCATAAAATGGTGCGAAATAGAAAAGAGAAGCACTAAGCATGTTTGAGGTGATAGAATCCTGAGTCTCTGATTTAAAACATTGTGTCCAGTTGGGCTGAAAATAAAATCTAAACTGAGAGAAGTGCATCTTTCTGAAGTATGTCTCTAACGGAACGCAAATTACAGAGTCAACGCTGTAATTTCTCTTAAATGGTCGTTAACACCAATCTCTTATAAGAAAACAATAAAAATAAATGTACTGAAAAGTGGCTTAGTATCAAGATCGCCAGACTTGATGAGATTCAGGATAGAAATAAACTTAACATTGGTTTAAACTAATGAGAGTACATAACGTTACATTGCATCATGTGAAATAAAGAAGTGCTATTTTCCCTTGATTTCAGGGCTGATTCAGGAAAATAATCCATTCAAAAGGAAAGATTTTCCACATACGCGAATTATACGACTGCCGACAGTGGATAATAAGAGAAGATAACAATGCGTGACGTCGCGTGTATCATGTGGGACACACCACATGATAAAGAATTTCCTTTGCGAATAATCCTGATCAATGTTCATCAATTTCTACGCTTCAAAGATAATTAATTTTTTTCCCATGTAAGAGTATATGCAGCATCTTCATTTCCTGAAACTAAGTAAGCATTTTGTCAGCAATTCTAACTTCAAGGTACGTTCAAATAATACGTTTATAAGCTACCATTTTCCATTAAAATATGAAACTAGAAGACCTACAATTAAAAAATTTTGAAAGCAAATATTAGAAACATCAATTATTTGAATATGAGATTATCTTTTTATTGAGATGACAATATTTAATATACACTCACCGCTTGGACGGGCGCCTATCGGCAGAGCACCGGTTTCTCGGCTGTTCATGCTTGAATGATTCTGTTCCTCCCCCCGACCCTTACACGATGCAGCACGACAACCAATCAGCCTTGAAAAGGCAGTACCGTAATGCGTAGTATAGAAGTTGTTTACTTGGAGACTTGCGACGCACGTATTCACGAGACTATACATACGGTCCTGAGTGTTTACCTTCACCTAGTCAGTCGTCGCTTCAAATCTGGTTCGAACTGGATTTCTAATTTCGATCGCCTCAGGACCACAACTCCCGATGCTGGCCCCCGTCCAAGCGGTGAGTGTAGAAGAATCTTTAGTTGACAGAGCTACATGACTATACCAGGATGAGTACCTAATATTTAATCTATAAAAACGTGCCTTGAAATTTGATTTTAAAAATTATTTGTTTCATTGAGAATTTGTATTTTTTGGTCTATATATAATGTGTCAGATTCCTGCAGGAGACTATTGACCTCCTCAGTGTGCAACTTAACCAATAATAATAATTCGTTTACAATGATAAAGCGTAATCGAGTTACGCTTACCCCGAAATGGATTTGGCTCAATGGTATAAAATAATTATAATGATAATAATAATAATAATCGTACAAGAATTAGTTTGACAGAGAAACAACCTAATATATGACAAACACCCCATTTAGTACAACGGATTCCATCCGATAATAACTGAGTTACGTTCTGCTTATCTTTCGTGAACATTAGTTTGGCGAGATCAAGCATGATAAATAGGCTTCATAATTACTTGTAATTATATATGTTGAACACTCTGCTTCGAACGCAATTACAAATAATGAATCTGATAGTTAGAATTTTCAAACTCAATCGTGTGAGAATTGATTATTTTTACAAGAAAGTACAATAAATGGCAATAATGTATTGTCATTAGTTCAAACTTTCTGAAATAGTTAACCTCTCCCCCGTGACAAATATACTGTTGTTTACATTTGTCAAAAAAAAAACATTTTTTATGGTTTACCCAGATTTTTTAGCATAACAAAACGTTCAGCTGATTCAAGACAAACGTTGTTAATCTCATAATAATAAAAAAAAAAAGTGGAAAATGCTTTTCCAGAGAAAATGGACGATGAACAAATATCAAAGAAAGTTACCAAGCCTCAATAGACTCGTTTGAACTGAAAAGGAATGTTTTCACCGAGGGAAGAACTCGATGTGACCGGTTTTGAAAGAACGGCCTTGAGATTTCTCAAGGAAAGGAAATCGAATGGTCTTGCTGCTGCCAATGTGTCATGGAGACAATTTGCGGACCTGCGTGATCAGGATTGCAGACGAGAAAAAGCCGATAATTACAAGAAGAAGAAAAAACTCATTGAGCTCATGAAGCTTGAAGAAACGAGATCAGATTAGATCCAGCAGAGATCACCAACTTCTCAGAGCTTTTATTGCCAAGCGCGTCATGGATAACGCGCTGCGAGTTGCGATCTGTGTCAGTTCGCAGAGTGCGATTATCTTCTTTTCCAGGCCCCTAACCCCCACTTTTTCTTTCCCTCTTGCTCCTCTTCGCCCCTCTTCATCGGGGACTTCCGTCTCCCACTCGGAGCCCCACCCCACTCCTCGACGTGCACCGACCTCGCTCGTCCTTGTCGCTGGTTGCATGCAACCGTTAAAGTGCAAGAAAAGACGATGCATCTTTTACTGCCCGCCTTATAGGTAGACATAAGTACTCCCAGTAGTACTTACTTCTATTCGCTTTGTTACATGCCATTATACAAAAAAAAGGTATGTAGGTATTCTTACAAGTTATGCGTATCTGAATAGATGCCAAATCGCTCTAGTCATCCAAAACTGAAAAACAGGAAGAAACTAATAACTTACTGTTGGGGTTATTGATACTCTCTCTTTTATACGTAAATTTTATTATATTTTCCATTCCTCTTTTGCCGATTTTAACGATCTATTGTCGAGTCAGCATTCATTTAGAAGATGGTGTTCATTTGTTCAATTACTATTTTCACCACCTGTCTTGGGCGTCTGCGTGTAATAGCTTACGCATCTGTTATTCGACCAGAAATCGATAAACCATGCAGCGAATTTTGTAAGAAGTGGTGTATTCTCTCGTGTAAGAAATAGGCTTTCGAGAAGGCCGAACGGTATTCTCTGTGTAATGGAAAAAGTGTACCAAGATTAGTTATAAATTGTGGAACAACGTGCACGTGTGGAATTTATGTTGAATGTTTGTAGAACATTTATTTAGAGCAGTTAATGTGTAGTTAGAGAGGATCTCTAAGCCTGAAATTTTCTCTACTTTTCCTACTAATTCAGACTTTTTTTAACTTAAGAACACTCCGGGGAATAGAATGTTCTGATTTCCTCCAATATTTTGAAGAACTATCGTACCAAAAGTATTGTAATTGGAGGAATATTCATTACAATTAGATTACTTTCAGTGAAGAAAACATGAGACATAGAGGATGCTGTATATTAGAAAATGACATGAATTATATTTGATGCAAGGATATATATTCTCTACTGTGAACGGAACATTAAAACATGGCATAACTACACTGACTTTCAACGTCTCTTAGTCCTCTGAAAACTTTTTGCATAAATGTACAATTGCCTCAGGATGAAATATTTTTAGCCTAATCTACCATCTTTCATAATATCTTGCATTATAGTTGCAGTTTCAGCTACTACGTTATACAGGAAGATGTCTTCTATATCTGTAAATACTATAACTATAGCTTTCTTATTGTTGCAGTAGAATATTATCTTCGAAAGCGTTAAAATATTGATTTGTCTGTCTCCTCATTATTGGCCTCGATGTATGGATTTTTTGAAAAAGATTCAATTCGTAGTCTTAGATAGTTTTATTTTGAGATATTTTTTTTCAAATTTTGATCAGTTTTCATCTAAAATTGATTATTTTACTTATTCATATTATTTCTAACAAAAATTTTCGTTCTACCGTTCATATGCATTCTTTTTTCATGACAAATTTAATTATACATTTTTTGTGTATGTGAAAAATTGCACATTAACTTGAAATGAAATAATGTTATTAGAATCATATAGGTTTGAATCGGTCAAATTTGTACGATTTCAATCTAAAGTTGCACAATTTCGAGAATTGCGACTTTACAATTCAACTGGGAATCCTTCATGAGTTTTTTAAATAAACTATACTTATTTTAAGACCACAGGGCACAGCTGAATCAACCAAGAACTCTGGTTGTGGCAACCACAGAGTCTGGTTGTAGCAACATATATTGTGGTTGTGGTAACCACATTACATACTTGAAGCAGCCACACAGTGTAGTTCTTACAACTAGACTCTCACACAAACAGCTGTGTAGTTGTGGGAACCACAGTTATAGTTGGACCATATTTTACTATTTTTTGTGGTTGTGTCAACCATATTCATGGATCCTACAACCATATAGTTTTCTCCGTGTAGGTGGATTTATTACGTCTTGAGTCACCATACAATTAAAAATAAAACAGAGTCAAAAAACATTTTCAACTCAGAAATTGAATTTTTAATGGGAAATCCCTTCTTCAAAATCCAAAGTTTTGTTAGCAGTGCGCACCATTTTCAAGGAGATTTAATCTGAATGAAATAACTTAGAAGTAACAATATTGAAATTAACCATAGTTGATGTGATAATGTGAAATCCTAACAAAATATAAATTTTTTTATTTTCATTACCTGAGTCGATGAGAATATAGTTTTTGGAATGTGTCAAAAACATCACATTCATAAAATCTATTATAATAGTAATATCAAAAAAATTGGATTGATGCCCATAACATAATTGATCTAAAAGTTACTTTACCTTACGTTCAATGTTAATCAGAATGATTAAGAAATCCATTTGAAAAATTTAATATTACAGAATATTACATTTTTAAAAATAAATTTCTTAACAAATCAGTTAATTTATAGACAGAAGTTCTTAATATAAACAAAATTTATCAAAGCATTATAAAATAATATCTTTCTTCTTATATGATGTAAAATTCAAAAAATTTGAATCTCAAATTCAGTTCCATGTGCTCATTCATCAAGGATTTCCTTGAAAACCTGCCTTCATGTATTAAAACATTCATTAAGTACAGCGTTTCTATCCATCAGCTGATTACTTTCTGTTCGTCTGTTATAACCACCAAAAGTTTTTTTGCCAAAAAAAAATTTTGCTAACAATGTAAATATCATGTATTTGAAGTCTCCGAAATATTTTGAGCCTTCAATTATTACTTTTTAGTAATATTTTTCAACCTCTAACGACATCGATTTTTAAACTTGACTTCACTCTGTGTGTTATGTTCCGAAGACATTTTTCGGACGTATTTGGAACATTAGACGTTTTTGGACGTTTTTCTGCCTGACATAGAACGTTGTTTTGGACACTCTAAAAACTCCTTTTGAATTTTACGTCCTAAAAACGTTTTTAGGACGTTCTAGAAACGTCTTTGAATTTCCTGAAACATAGGAGATTGAAGAAAGAATTTCTCATTAAAAATTAAATTTCTGAGTTGAAAATGTTTTTTGGCTCTGTTTTATTCTTTATTTTATGGTGACTGTAAGACGTAATAAATCCACCTACTATTTCAATCATTTTCAAATACATATGTAAAATACTCTATTCCGAAACAAACTGAAGTTCTCCATTTTGGAACATTATATAGTATTATGCTACTTTACCCTCAAAATCTCAAGTTTGACATAAGTTTTTCGGCTCTCGTGGTATAAAATAAAATTCGATACATTTTTGAGAGGTGATTTTTATGCCATAAGACTTTTGTCACCCGCTTCGCTCGAGTAAAAAACGTCTCATTCGATGAGTGATCACCTCTTACACTCGTATCGTAATATACAATTCGAATGCTTTCTGTAGGAAATTCTCAACTCTCAAAGACTATTTGAAACTTATTGATTCAGGTAGCTTAATATTTGTACCTGTGTCATTTTGAATATCTGAAATTGATAACATTTAGTATAAAATTTCCCGTTTCCAAAGCTGAATTTACTAATTCTTAATAAAGTTCTATTTAAAATTAGGCACGCTTTTCAAAACGAATTGTCTACCAATGCAGAATTTTCCATAAGAATAAACCATTATCAGCCGTAGGAAACTGTGTGGATGTAAGATCCATTAATATGGTTCCCGCAACCACATATCACAAAAGTAGAAGTATATAATGCATAATATTACCGTATATAATAGTCGATTATATTATAATATTACGGGAAATTTTTTAATACTAGCTGTAGCGTTGTACTGGACTCCGTAATGCTAGACGGTCCCTTTTGTTAGAGTTAACAGATTTTTGAAGGTTTCGAGTTTAACGATCTCAGAACATTTTTAATCTGAAACAGTTTACTTCAAGAGCCTTTTGTTGGATACCCTGTAATTTACACACCAAATATAGTATAGTATAAAATAGAATTACAATGAATTCAAATTTCCCTCTCGAATTTCTGAATAAAAATTTTAAATATAGATTTTTCATTGCTTTGAAATAAGTCGATCATTTAACATGGCCTACTAGACACAGCAATCAACTCAACACGTTTGTGTATGCTCCAGTACTTCGCGTACTTCCGTAATTGCTATAATTCAAAAATCTTTTTCTGCCTCTTGCACTGATATTCATCGAGGCATGGGGTTCAATCCGCTTCGGTTTACAGCACTGATACAATAATTGCCATTACTGATCGTCGCACCTATCGAGATCAGCAGCTACCGTATGTGTTTAATCTGTTCACCTGGAGTCTTGAGGCGTCCAATTTTGTTTGCATGGTTCGACACGATCAAACCCGCATGTGTCTTTCTGCTTTTGTAATTATACTCCTGTCAATCATTGGAAATAGAACAGATAGAATTGGATGTGGAAAGATCAGGTTAAAGCGAATCATTTGTGATGGTGGAAAAAAAACCAAGAAGAAAGAGTATCGCCTCTGGGTTTTCCATCTCACTCACATAAATCAGTTACGCATAGGAATGGACATTTTTATTGATGCAGATTACGAAAAGTTAAGTAAGCTCTGATCAAACTTTGAGAGATTGCCATTTCCATTGCATCTATTTATTATTTCAAAATTCACCATTCATAATTGAGTTCATAACTGAGTCTTCAAGATTTTGAAGAATTAAATTTTCTAATCAATTTCAGGATTGCTCATCTTTGTTATTCGTT
>WSXT02132146.1:0-24795 GCA_011762715.2 Neuroterus valhalla
GGTAAGACGATGCAGCAGCTCGCGCTCGAAGTAACACGGTCCTACATTATTTGTCATATCTCAAAAACTTATTGACGTTCCACTCTAAAATTTTTGTGAGATACTCTCTAGAGTATATTGCAAAATTACATAGAAAACAATGTCATTTCGGAGATACTTTTTTTCGTAAATGCAATTTGTTTAAAATTTTTGCATGTTCCCTGGATAAATAAATACTGAATATTTTCGCAAATTGCATAGTCAAAGCATGAACAATTATGAACATATTCTGAAAAATTCAGATTCTAACGAATAATTGATTCCTACTTTTGAGCATTTCAAAGAAGTGATCTTCATTAGATTCTGAAAGTTTAAATAATGATAACTCGTGAATTTCATATATCATATTAAAAGAAAAAAATACGTGTCTTCTATTTTTGGGTTAAAATCGAGAAAAATATAACTCTGAGTGAATTCGTCATTTTTAATTAAAGGTTTAATATTTTACCCGATTTCCATTATTTTTGAATGTTTTAGAACAATTCTTAGTACCTAGGCTTCCGGTTAAGTGTAATTTCCGGGCTCTAGTTGCAGTTTTTGAACGTTGTTTGCTCTTAGGCCATCCTGTTTTCATCCCTCGATGGGGTTGCCTTGAGAGTAAACGAGTTAATCTATTTATTTTGGGAGTTATAAGTCCTCGAAAATGACATCAGAATTTCCAGTTTCAATATTTGATCAGCTATAACAAACATTTAACGGATTGGAGCCTTTGATTTCGTCCTTGTATATAAAGTGGACCAGCTTTCACCTGAGAACCTAAAACCTAAAGCTGAACAGGAAAAGTTGAAGGATACCATGAAGGAACAGGGTGACGGAATCGAAATTTCGGACAGAACCCTAAGGAAAAACAACCCTCTTCTGTTTGGTATTATCAAAGAGGACAACGAAGACATCTCTCAGGCAGCCTGTCAAATATAAAAAACCCATCTGAACATTGAAACACGCCTCGAGCAACTTGAATCAGTCGAACGACTAGGCTTTAACAGGTCGGGTAAACCACGTCCTGTCTTGACCCAGCTTTGCCCCTTCAGAGATAAAAAATTGATTGTAACTGGAATGAAGAAACTAAAAAGGACATGAATCTCCATTTCTGAGGACTACATCAAAATTGTCCAGGCAGAAAGAAAAGACCTGCTGCCATTTCTGAAGAGGGCCCGGCAAAATGGTTTGAAGGCATCACTAAACATCAACTGGATGTTTGTCGACGATAGAAGATTCGGAATCAGCGACATTTCAAAGCTCGATTTGTTAGTACGTGCAGCTGAAGATGGCAGAAGAAAGGTAGCACAAACTCAATCAAAAACAACACGTGGTAACGCCCATCCCGTAAATCATAAGCGAAAAGCCTCTGAATCGCAATCACCATCAGGACAAACGGCTCTTCGGATAATTTTTTACAAATCCAGCCAGGCAAACAGCAGACTTCAGGATTGCGACAAAACAAGAAGCCGACAGGAAAGTGGACAACGCAAGTTACTTGCTTTGGGATTTCCATGGATTTGTGAGATTTTTGAATTCTGAATTTTTGTTAGATAATGTTAATGTCATTGGTACAGTCGAAGCCTGGCATACCCAGGCTCCAAAAAAGCTAACTTCAGGAAATAATTTCAACTGTGTCTATTCCAATACAATCTAGAGAAATAAAATCTATAGGGAGAGAAAGTGATAAGTTAGCTTTATTTGTTAAAAAAACATTTACTTTTTACGAAGTGATAGAAATAAGGAAATATTTGATCTCTTTTAGAATTTTCTACAACGAAAATGTAAACTTTACCACTTATATATGCAACTTCAGTCCTTCCTCATATTCAGATATAATACTACATTTGTTTGCGGAATTTTAAAGTGGAAGAGTTCTTTTTATTAAATGTGAGGTGACGAAGTGACAGTCCAGCCAGATTCATCTATGTTAATTCTGGAGGTAAAAGTATAAATTATTTATTCTGGTCTAATACTGAGGCACTGGGGCTACTTGGCGATCAAAGTCGATTATTCTATTGCTTCATCGGAGCACTTTCCAGTCTTGTTATCCTCTTGTTATTTTACTAACTTATTAGGATACTCCTCTACTGTATGTGAAAATCCCAGACTGATTTCAACACATGTAAGGTGGAATGAGAATAACTAGGCTTCCTTCGTACAAGAACTACATGTATCGAAAAGGCTCACCATCAATTTCGCTAGCTCAGATATTGATAACCTCAACAAAAATATTATTCTGGCCATAATGGATTGTGCTGGAAAATCGGATATGCGCAGAGAAATAAAATTCTTAACCCATGGACAACCAAGCGCGACAAACCTTGATTGCCGACCGCCCAAAAATTTATATCCACTCCCTTAAAAGAAGCCAGCACTGCTGCTTCCTCTAATGATACGAAAATGTCCTATATTGACGCCAAAAAGCGTTACCGAACCTCGATCTTAGATAAAAAAAATAAATTCGAAAATGAAATCCTTGCCGATCTAGAAAAGGTTAACCATAGTAAGGCCTTTTGGGGCAACGTGAATAAATTCAGAGGTTTGAACGGGCGATCCGTATCAGTTTGTCACCAACTTGTTTTACAGATGTACGTCACTCTCTACTCGACGGAGATATCACATCTCAAGAAATCTTTGATTCCATAAACAAACTCGAAGTTACTTAAGCTCCAGGACGCGACATGATCTCTAATTGAGATCAACGACGCTCTGAGTAGGGCTAATTTAGCATCTGCTTCTGCGATTAGTATCTTAATCCGTTCTGAATGTTCCTTGTGGCCATCTGTGGCTAAAATCCAAGATTCCCTCATCAACAGTACTTTACTATATGGGTCCCATTTCTATGGTCTCAACTACCTAGAGGTCTTCGAGAAAGCACAAGTACGTTTCTTCAAAGATTCATTTCGTCTATCCAGAAACACATCTGACTTTGTAGTCAGATTAGAACTAGAAATAACTTGCGTTTCCCATCATATAATAAAGATGGCTTTAAAGTGGGTTCGATCACGTAGCGGTATATATTAAAATACTCATCCAAAGAATGTTTCAATTAGAATTATCATTATTTCCTCATGTAATATTGGTTCTCTATAGCTACAGAATCTGTATTATGAAAGAGAATAAATATATGTACTAATACTACTACTACTAAGTTCCTGAAGTGAAAAATAGCACCCTGATATTACAGGAACTCCTATCCAGTTTCGGAAAATATATCTGCGTCTCCTTGTGCGCAGTGGATTTTTTCATAGCTCTGTTCTTTTCATAGCGTGATGCGTATATAGAAATGAAGATATTTCAAACTTGCTAGAAACCTCTCCTTTTCAGAATATGATTCAATTTATTTTAATCCTCGACGAATAAAAGTTTTTCTTCGATTTTATCACGATTAAAACGAAAAATGTACGTCAAATTGGAAAATATTACAAGCAAAATTTGTAGACCTTTTTGTGGTTCAAAATCTCGCATCTTAATTCTTCTCATTGTCTTCCATAAATTGGCTGGGAAATAGCAATTTTATATTCTGTCAAGTGCGTTATCATCATCTCAACAAAAACTATACGTCTCTTTAAAAAAAGTTCAGCAGTTATTTAGTAAATCTTTCCAAAATGAACATTTCTTCTATGTAGCAGTTTTTTCGTATTTCACACAGTTTTTGTAAAAAATGAAATTTTCGATTTTCAATAGAATTTTTCACGATCTGAACAAAAACTATGCGTCATACAAAAAAAAATCTTTACCGAATATATAGATCTTTTTAAAATGAATAATTTTTCTTCTTTCAAAAAGCTTTTCTGACATACAAAACCAAAATCGTTGGTGCCTTGAAAAATTGGGCCAAAGCGCAGTCCAATGTGATCATTCTTTGGAAAGGTATCGAGTAAACAGATTACAGGCTACAGACAGCAGACTACAGATTACATACAGACAAACAGGCACTGTATAAAGAAAGGTTATTTTTTGCCAAAAAGTTTGATATTTGAAGAAGAGTTATTGTTTGGAATTTAAATTTGAGGAGCAAGAAAAATATATAAACAATTGCAATATCTTCTTTTACAACCAAAAAATGGATTTTTCGGCTTCCAATTACAGTTAATTTCTATGTATATATTTAGAGTTATTCCAGAGAGATAAAATAATGTTTGACGTTTGAGTAATAAAATTCAATATGACTTGGGGCAACAGTTATTCTTAACCCAGCAATGATCGTTTTCCAGAAGCGGTAAAAATTTTTTTGGTGAGTATATAAGGACCATTTCGAACGATACTTTAAGCGTGCAATACTCTGCGTTAGAGAATCGCATTGTATGTAGTAGTGTTAAGTTAGGTTAGAGAACTTGGTTTGTATGAGTTTAATGAGCGAAGAATATATTCTCGTGTAATGACTGTGTGTCTGATAATTTGGTGTCTGCTTAGCAACAAGACTTTTTATATTTTACTTCAGAACCCTCCATATTTTTATGGACTTTGTTACAAATAATATTCGCTGCCGCTTCACTTTTTCTCCGACTGTCTTAAACATATTAGAGTCTCCAAATTGTTTTTTCTCCATCAAAACTTTGTAGACAGTCTATGACACTAAGTATTGAAATATTTTGTGAAAATTCAAAGAAAGAGGCTTCCAATTTTTAATACATTTTGCTACCCGTCAAGGGTTCCTAGACTGAGTTCTACACTTTTAATGGGCCAAATTTTCTCCTTGTAGATGTATGACTAATGAACATCGAACTGAATGTATGAAAACATCGCATCCACTCCACGTGCTCTGGTTTATGCGTGGTTTCCGGATGGCACATGTGCTCCTGAACGTCGTGGCTGCGGTTGTTTTCGGGTTAGGCTGAGAATAACCGTGGGGTATGGAGGTGATTTTACACAAACAGTCCACTTTGTGTTTTGGACCTCTTTGTACTAAATTACGTAGCGTTTATTTATAAACCCTAGCTTACTTCTTCATTTTGTCACAATAAATGTTACAACTGAGTTGACACTGAGTTAGCGCTCATCTTCCATATAAACCCGACTGGCCTCCTGGCTAAGGGGATTTACACGTTGTATCTTTTACCGAACACTTTGCTGAAATAAAATAATATTAAATTATCTTCCAAGTCTCCAAAACCATTAATTCCTTTCCTTGGAATTCCTTCGCTATTTTTTTAAACTACCTTAGTATAAATTTTGGATCACATAATTGGCGATCCTGCCAGGATAATCAGAATCCGCATCGTTGAAACCCTACGGTGGAACTCTGAGGAAACCAGACATCCAGGACAATTTGAAAACATCAGCTTCATCAGACTCTTGTCGCTGACAACCCAAAAAAGATCTGAAAAACACTACGATCTTTCAAGGAATCCGACTTGGTGGTTTTTCTGCAAGACCCGTCGGAGGATCAGGAGCAGTCAACAAACGTCCTATCGGGAAGATTTGGCAGGGAAATGAGATTCATAGCACTACAATTTCTTTAGGTGAGTACAAAATTTTATTGGAAAAACTCATAATACGAAGAGTCTGTCTTACACCCGAGAGAATAAAGCTAAAAAATGATCAATACAGTGTCTATCAAATATTTCCTCAGTGAGTGCCCCTATATTAAATGCGAATATTGGAAATTGAGAAATATACATTGTCGAATTGAGAAAAATGGAAAGTAAGTTGGCTAAAAGTTTATATGTCAAACTGAATACGAACATGTATAAACTGAAAAGCGTGAAAAGCGTAAATGTTTGGTGAATATCGAGAAACAAAAGAAATCAAGAGTGACAGATCAAAAAATACGAGCAATAGTGACACGGGTTCCCATTGTAATTCTTCTAAAGCAAGTGTGCATTTTTACGAGGTGACCGGAAACAATAGTTATTTTCCTCACAAACAAGTAAAACTCACGCAGCCAAAAATGTTCAACTATATGAAAAAATTTCTTCCGCTCGATAACAATGCGAGTGCCCCCCAAGACGAAGTAAAAGCACAATTTGTTGAAATGAAAGAGGCATTACGGCATTACATCCGTCGACAACAGTCCTCGCGACCCCATACCTTCTAACTCACGACAATATGAAAACAATAAGAGATATTCTCATGTACACAAGTGAATTCGATGGATCCCAGGATATAGATTAATTTTGCGAAGACCTACGAAGAGTTGTAGACAAAATTGATGTGTGGGCAAATGATGAAGAGATTCGACGAGCAATAATAGATGAGGCCTTACAGAGAATTAAAGCAACAAAACAAAAAGGGGACGCGTTAAAAGTAGCAATACGAATCACACCACCGCTGACATTCAAAAGTCTAGGAGAATCTTTAACGCTTTGATTTGGATCAAGAGGGAAATAGCTCGCGCAATTGAATCGTGAACGTGATCAGATGTGCCAACTGCTTAATGCAAAGGCAGAAGATTTCATTAGGCGGTATCAAGGCATGTACCGGGAAATTCAAAAAGCAATAGATTGTAGCTTGGCAGTATATAAAGATTTTGAACGCCGGAAAGAGGAGAGAAAACGTGTCATGACATTCATTGACTGTCCAAGAGTTGAAATTCAGTATATGGTTGCGAACAGACAACCGACAAGACTGAATGACGCCTACCGAATCGCAATTGAGGTTGAGAAAAATTATTTGGAAAAAGAACGCGAGCATCACCGAAAAACTTTGCAATTCAATCAAAAGCAAAAAATGGCGCAAAAAACTAGATTTGACGCTCAACCTCGACAACCTATCTTCAAAAATGCGGCAAGGGAAATATCCGGTTCACAGCAAAATTTAGGTGTCCTATGCAAGTTCTGCATGAAGACCGGGCACACTAAAGAAAAATGCTTTTCCAAGCAAAATCAGGCTCGACGTGAAAATTTTCAACAGCGAGTAGTTGGAAACAAAGACCCACCGAAAAGAGTATACCCGATGGAGGAAGTAGGTCAAGATCAGAATCAAGAGAAGGAATACATTCACCAACTAAAATCCACCTACGAGGAGGAGGAATTGGAGGACATCGTCTTGTACGAATCCAACTCAGAGGCCATCGATGTGGAAGAGAATTATTGGTAGACTCAGGAAGTCCTGAGTCTTATCCTGAGTCCTTATCAAAACAGGATTCCTTATAAAATGTGAATGTCAGCCAGAAAAAATCCTGGAAGAAAAACGGAAGAGTTTCAAGATTGTCAATGGGATACACAAGATGCTTGGTATGTGCACATTATTGTCAGGTAAGGATAGACACCGATTCCATGTGGTGCGCGATAACTTCCATGTCGACTGCGACGGAATTCTCGATAGAGATTCGCTCACTGCAAATAAAGCGAAGATTAATTTCATCAACAATACGCTTGACCTACCTCACATTTCCATCCCACCTGAAGGAGATTATAATCCTGCCGAGTTGCATGTAAGACCCTCGTGTACACATGTAAACTTAGAACTCCCAAGAGGAGATTATATAATCGGGGGGAAAGGCGTATTACCAGGAATGTATCGAAGCAACGGGATAACAAAAGTGCTGATAATAAATGCGGTAGGAGAACATCAGGAACTCGATATTCGAAAAAGGGATTCAAACATAGAAAAACTCTCGGATCTCAACTTTAAAGGTAAACTGGCAAATCCCGCGAATAAGGATGCACTAATATCAGGATACTGAATAATAAAATTAATCGAGAAGATAGAAAAAAACATTCTTCCCACTGCTATAATGCGAAAGGTACTATTCCCATCTTTTTAGTTTCCCGAAATAAAGCTAACGATGAAAAAATTAAATAATTATTATCAAGAAGCTCCCTTTCTCAATTACTTTACAAATTACAAGAAGATATGAGAAATCTGCTTATCGAATTTAATGACATATTTTATCTGTGAGAAGATCCAATGCCAGTCGTTTCAGACGTCGATCATCATATCAAGTTGAAGACGGAGAAACCTATCAGTGTTCCTCTGTACAAACACCCAATTTTATTTCAGCCAGAAATAGAAAGAAAAATTTCCGGATTTTTAGAAAAAGGTCTGATCCGTCCTTCTTCCTCTCCTTATAAGGCGAATGTCTGGCTGATGAAGAAAAAGTTGGATGATAGCAAAAAACAAAAATGGCGTTTGGTTATGGATTTCCGTAAATTAAATGAGTATACCGAACAACATAATTACCCGCTACCGTCAATCGATGAAATTTTATGCATGTTAGGATCTGCAAAGGTAATTAGTTGCTTTGATATGGCCAATGGGTTTTACCAAGTAGCCGTGGCCAAGGAAGACATCGAAAAAACTGCCTTTTCCACACACGAAGGCCATTGGGAATGGGTACGCATGCCCATGGGATTAATAAATGCTTCCTTTACATACCGAAGAATGTTCAATTTGAAATTACAGGCATTAATAGGAGACATTTGTTTCATCTTTCTTGATGATCTAATTGTCATCAGCAGATCCGAGGAGGAACATCTAAAAAATCTTAGAAAAGTGTTCGAAAGAATGCGCGAAACCAAACTTGTTCTACAACCTGACAAGTGTGAATATTTAGAAAAAGAACTCGAATTTTTGGGCCATTCAGTTGGACTAGAAGGTGTTAAACCACTTTAAAAGAACGTTGAAAAAGTACTGAACTTTCCACAACCCAAAAACGATAAAGAAATCGAGTGATTCATGGGACTAGCTTCATGTTATCGAAAGTTCATGAAGAATTTCGCGAAAATTGCTCATCCATTAAATAACCTCACAGTAAAAAATGTCGAATTTTTATGGGACAGAAGATGTGAAGAATTCTTCAATACACTGAAAAACCTTTTACCTTCGTACCCTCTGTCAAAACACCCTGACCTGAAAAAACCATTTATATATGTATTGACGCTTCAAATGAAGGATTAGTAGTGGTCTTCAGCCAGCTAGATGAACATGGAAAAGAACACCCTGTCAGGAACGCGAGTAGGAGCCTGAACACCGCTGAAAAAAACTATTTGACAACCAAGAAAGAGTTACTAGCTATTGTTTGAGAATAAAACAATATAGGCACCTTTTATATGGACAAAAGTTCAAAGTTTTTACCGACCATCAACCGATAAAAGGACTATTGGCAGCACGTCATGATGAGATGTCATCTAGATTGTTCAGACTCACACAGAAGTTGACGGATTACCATCTGGAAGTAATCTATAAACCGGGGAAGAAGAATGCCAACGCCGATGCATTAGGTCACGCTTTTCCCATCAAGAAGAAGCAAGAGGTTACGATTGGAACAGACGACCCAAAATACGAAGAGTTGCGGCAATCGCTCAGACTACCCAACACTTCGGATAAGCTAAAACAAACTAACAAGCTCTTTGAAACTGAATAAGGAACGTCAGACGAGGGAACCGGAAACCCCCGGGTAATCGAAATAACTCACTGGACTTCTGAGGAACATTACAACCTTGCGTGTTCATTTATTCATCGAACATTACGTTTCTTGGATTTAGATCAGCATTGCTTTATAAAAGAAATGTATCCTAGACTCGTTAGGAAGCCTCAAGCACAGAAAAATATCAACGCAAGGAACCACGCAACTGTCACTGGGCATGTGACAAAACTCTGCGTCAAATACAGCAAAATTATTTCTGGCCAAATATGCAAACACAAACTCAACAATAAATTGAAAATTGTCCTATCTGCGCAACAAAGCAGAACGAACGACGAATTCGAGCCGACGCAGTAATTATCGAAGCAGCGAAATCTCCGTTCGAGATTATAAACGCGGATAAGATGACATACGAAGGAAAGAATTATTTAATTCTCGAAGATAGTTTGACAAGATACATCTGAGTTATGCCACTTGAATCAGAAGACGTTTTTAAAACTTTATACCAATTTCTTCATTTGAATCCAACTCCCCAAAAATTAATCGCAGATAACGAATCCGTTTTTGGAATACAAAGATAACAGAGCTTTTTAATGAACTTGGTATTCAGCAACTTAAAATCTCAGCGTATCATCTCCAGAGTAACGGAATTGCTGAACGAGTGATCCGCACGATAAAAGAGCTAGCGAACACCGTGGACGATTCAGACTCTATGTAAGGACTATTCACAGCTGTCAAAAATTATAATCAAAGTTCACACACAACAACTACCTATATTCCAGAAGAATTGTTATTTCTATGACAAGACATGAAGAAGAAAGTCCAGAAGAAATCCACAGGCGAAAAAGGAGAAGAATAATGCACAATTACAAGATGCTAGGGGAAAAATCAATAAAGCTCAGGTACCAGCTCATGGTTTTTACTCGTGAAATGCAAAGAATCTGTGAGACACATAAAAGCTGCAATATCAAAAAAGGGAATTGATACAGTAAAAGAACGAATAAGCAAAATTTTCCAGCGATATCAGAACATAGAAAATATTTCAAAGAATAGACAAAAACGAGGAGTCTCCAGTTTCATCAGAAGTGCACCCAAATACTTATTCGGGACAATAAGTGCAGATGATGCAGAACACATCAGTCGTGACATCGACGAAGTTTACAACAAGAGCAGCGCCATAGTTATTCTAATGAAAAATCAGACTAACTTCTTACAAACTACTATTACAAGAATTGAGGAAATAGAACATCAGCAAATGGCAGACCTAACTAAACTTGAGAACTCTGCCACTCAGTTAACGGACGCTAGGGACGAATTTGCATTCAATAATCAAATTTTAAACTCGCTTTTTTCAATCGAATTGCTGCTAGCAGAGACAAAAAACATGGTGAAAACCGTCGAAACAACAATTGCTGAAGCTAAAAATGGAGTACAAACACCAGAAATTGTTTCTCCTTCTGACTTTATGAAATCTTCAAAAACTAAAAAGAATAACATAGATAAAGATTTGCCATACCCTCTCAATGAAAACAATTATTTTTTATATATACGTATAAGCACCATTGAGATAGCTCTTGTTAACAATAAATTGATATAGAAAGTGCATACACCTATGCCTGAACAGACGGAATACACGGTAGTTCGTTACACCGCATTACCTTTCTATATGTTCTTTTACTACTACATCTATGCCGGAGTCCAGGATAAGCCCATTGCTTAATCCAAGGATAAACTTACGTACACCATAATCAATGAAAATTAATGCCAAGAAGCAGGAGATATGCGCTATTGTAGAGCAGTGGAACCATTGAAGAGGATGCATTTAGATGAGACCTGCTTGGACTGGATTGTAAATTACGAAGGAAAACCCTGCGTACGAAAATGCTTCACAATTAACAGCAATTTTATTTACAGCTTCCAAGATGGATATCAGTGGTATCTTTTACCATCGAACTATATTAAACTCACAATCAAGTGTTCACAGGAGAACGAAGTCACGGAAATTATCTCCCGATATTCAATCCTCACGCATAAGGATCATTGTAAAGCTTCTTCTCCACACGATGCTTTTATAGCAGCCACGCATTACTCCGAAGAGAAACACGTAGTCCAGAAAGAAATTAAATCAAACTTTTCTGATTTAGAACTTAGAATATTATCTAATGAAATTTCTCTACCTGTATTTTCCAGTAACGAAATTATTCTCCAGCAATTAAAATTGTCAGCGCATAACCTCGAAAAGGCACAGCAAGATTATGAATCTTTCTTGGCCACAAGGACAAATCACTCAAGGTGGACCTTCGGAACTACTTGACTCTAGCTATTCGGCTATACTAGCTTAGCCATTCTTATATTACGTTTATTATGGAGATGCGGACTAAAAAAGTTGACAAGAATGGTACTATATACTACACCATGCGGGAAGATCACCTACAAAGTCCGATGACCCGCAACTATCTTTCATGCACCCAGTGGACCAGCTGCCACTGAGGTCACTTATCATTTCTACTTCACCAGAAGCGACCGAAAGTGCTGGAAAATCCATCCTGGAAACCCGATATGGTACACGAGTGGAATCACCATGAAAGTGGGGCCTGAACCCCGAACAAGGACGGTGTTATATCGTCAGTAGTTTTGACGGCCAGAAAACCATCGCCAGAAGCGAACGAAAGTTCTGGAAAATTCATCTGGGAAACCCGATATGGTACACGGGTGAATTTTCTTGAAATTGGGGCCTGAATCTCGAATGAGAGCAGTGTTTTATTGCCAGAAAATTTGCAGATTAGAAAACCCATGCGAGAAGCGACCGACAGTGCTGGAATGTTCATCCGGAAAATGCAATATGGTACACGTGTGGAATCTTCTGTAAAGTAGGGCATGATCCTGAATTAAGAGCGATGTGATATCGCCAGAAGTTTTGCAGTTACGAAAACTATCGCTCGAAGCGACCGGGAATGCTGGAAAATTCATCCATAACACGCGGTATGGTACACGAGTGGAATCTTCTGAAAAGTAGGGCCTGAACATCAAAAAGAGCGATTTAATATTGCCAGAAGTTTTGCAGGTTAGTAAACCATCACCAGAGGCGACCAGAAGTCCTTGAAAATTTATCTGGAAAACCCGATATGGTACACGAGTGAAACCTTCTGGAGGGTAGGGCCTGAACCTCGAATAAGACCGATGTTATATCGTCAAAAGTTTTCTGGGTCAAAAAACCCGCGCCAGAAGCGACCGAGAAAGCTCAAAAATTCATCCTGAAAACCCGATATGGTATAAGAGTGGGATATTCTGTAAAGTGGAGCCTGAACCTCGAATAAGAGAGTTGTTATATTGCAAGAAGTTTTGCAGATCGAAAAACACAAGCCAGAAGCGGCCGAAGGAGCTCAAAAGTTCATCCGGATAACCCGATATGGTACACGAAAGGAATCTTCTGCGAAGTAAGGTCTAAAACTCGAATAAGAGCGATGTTATATCGCAAGAAGTTTTACAGGTCAGAAAAACCTCGCCAGAAGCGACCGAAAGTTCTGAAAAATCCATCTGGAAAACCAGATATAGTACACGTGTGAAATCTTCTGGAAAGTGGGGCCTGAACCTCGAATAAGAGAGATGTAATATCGTCAGAAGTTTTTCAGATTAGAAAACACACGCCAGAAGCGACAGAAAGTGATGGAAAATTCATCCGGAAAATTGGATAAGGTACACGAGTGGAATCTCCTGGAAAGTAGGACCTGAACTTCGAATAAGAGCGGTGTTATATTGCAAGAAGTTTTGCAGATCGAAAAACACAAGCCAGAAGCGACCGAAAGTGCTCGAAAGTTCATCCGGATAACTCGATATGGTACACGAAAGGAATCTTCTGTGAAGTGGGGCCTAAAACTCAAATAAGAGCGATGTTATGTCGCCAGAAGTTTTGCAGGTCAGAAAACCCTCGCCAGAAGCGATCGAAAGTGCTGGAAAATTGATCCTTAAAACCCGATATGGTACACGAAAGGAATCTTCTGGAAAGTAGGGCCCTAACATCAAAGAAGAGCGATTTTATATCGCCAGAAGTTTTGCAGGTAAGTTTACCATCACCAGAAGCGACGGAAAGTTCTTGAAAATTCATCTGGAAAACCCAAAATGGTACACGAGTGAAATCATCTGGAGAGTAGGGCCTGAACCTCGAATAAGACCGATGTTATATCGTCAAAAGCTTCGAAGGTCGAAAAACCCTCGCCAAAAGCGACCGAAAGTGCTGGAAAATTCATCCTAAAAACCCTATACGGTATACGAGTGGGATCTTCTGTAAAGTGGGCCTGAACCTTCAATGAGAGCGATGTCATATCGCCAGAAGTTTTGCAGGTCAGGAAACCTTTTCCAGAAGCGACCGAAAGTTCTGGAAAATTCATCTGGAAAACCAGATATGGTACACGAAAGGAATCTTTGCAAAGTAAGGCCTAAAACTCGAATAAGAGCGATGTTATATCGCCAGAAGTTTCGAAGGTCAAAAAATCTTCACCAGAAGAGACCGAAAGTACTGGGGAATTGATCCTGAAAACCCGATATGGTACAAGAGTGGAATCATCTGGAAAGTGGGGCCTGAACCTCAAATAAGAGCAGTGTTTTATCGCCAGAAGTTTTGCAGGTCAGAAAACCCTCGAAAGAAACGACCGAAAGTTCTGGAAAATTCATCCTGAAAACCCGATATGGTACACGAGTGGGATATTCTGTTAAGTAGGGCCTCAACCTCGAATGAGAGCGATGTTATATTTCCAGAAGCTTTGCAGGTCAGTAAACCATCGCCAGAAGCAACCGAAAGTTCTGGAAAATTCATACATAAAACCCGATATGGCACACGTGTAAAATCATCTTCAAAGTGGGGCCTGAACCTCGAATAAGAGCGGTGTTATATCGTCAAAAGTTTTGAAAGTCAAAAAACCCTCGCCAGAAGCGACAGAAAGTTCTGGAAAATTTGTTGGAGAAAACCCAGTATGGTACACATGTGGAATCTTCTGGAAAATGGGGCCTGAACCTCGAATGAAAGCGATGTTATATTGCCAGAAGTTTTGCAGGTCAGTAAACCATCGCCAGAAGCAACCGAAAGTTCTGGAAAATTCATACATAAAACCCGATATGGTACACGTGTAAAATCATCTTCAAAACGGGGCCTGAACCTCTAATAAGATCGATGTTATATCGACAGAAGTTTTGCAGGTCAGAAAACCCTCGTCATTAGCGACCGAAAGTTCTGAAAAATTCATCCGGAGAACCCGATATGGTACACGAGTGAAATCTTCAGGAAAATGGGGCCTGAACCGCGATTAAGAACAATGTTATATCGGCAAAAGTTTTGCAGGTCAAAAAAACCTCTCCAGATGCGACCGACAGTGCTGTCAAATAAGTTCGGAAAGCCGGTATGGTACACGAGTTGAATCTTTTGGAAAATAGGGCCTGAACCTCGAAAGAGAGCGACGTTATATCGCTAGAAGTTCCGAAGGTCAGGAAAGCTCCACCAGAAGCCACCGAAAGTTATGGAAAATTCTTATAGGAAACCAGATATGGTACTTGAGTGAAATATTCTGGGAAGTGGGGCCTGAACTTCGAAAAAGATCAGTGTTCTATTGTCAGAAGTTTTGCACATTAGAAAACACACGCCAGAAGCGGCCGAAAGTGCTGGAAAGTTCATCCGGAAAACGCAATATGGTACACGTGTGGAATCTTCTGTAAAGTGGGGCACAATCCTGGATTAAGAGCGATGTGATATCGTCAGAAGTTTTGCAGGTCAGCAAACTGTCACCAGAGGCGAACTAAAGTTCTGGAAAATTCATCCTGAAAACCCGATATGGTACACGAGTGAAATCTCCTGGAAAGTGGGGCCTGAACCTCGAATAAGATCTATG
This sequence comes from Neuroterus valhalla, assembly GCA_011762715.2. Lineage (NCBI taxonomy): Eukaryota > Metazoa > Arthropoda > Insecta > Hymenoptera > Cynipidae > Neuroterus > Neuroterus valhalla. The sequence continues at coordinate 15,211 of WSXT02132146.1, forward strand.
TAATATCGCAAGAAGTTTTGCACGTTAAAAAACAACTTGCAGAAGCGACCGAAAGTGCTGGAAAATTCATCCGGAGAAACCGGACTGGTACACGAGTGGAATCTGATGGAAAGTGCGGCCTGAATCTCGAATGAGAGCTATGTTTTATGTCCAGAAGTTTTGCAGGTCAGTAAACCATCGCCAGAAGCGACCGAAAGTTCTGAAAAATTCATACATGAAACCTGATATGGTACACGTGTAAAATCATCTTCAAAGTGGGGCCTGAACCTCGAATAAGATCGATGTTATATCGCCAGGAGTTTCGCACGTCAGAAAACCCTCGCCAGAAGCGACCGAAAGTGCTGGCAAATTCATCCGGAGAACCCGATATGGTACACGAGTGGGATCTTCTGTAAAGTGGGGCCTGAACCTCGAATGAGAGAGATGTTATATTGCCAGAAAATTTGCAGGTCAGTAAACGATCGCCAGAAGCGAGCGAGAGTTCGGGAAAAGTCATACATAAAACCCGATACAGTACACGTGTAAAATCATCTTCAAAGTGGGGCCTGAACCTCGAATAAGATCGATGTTATATCGCCAGGAGTTTTGCACGTCAGAAAACCCTCGCAAAAAGCGATCGAAAGTGCTGGAGAATTCATCCTGAGAACCAGATGTGGTACGCGAGTGGGTTCTTCTGTGAAGTGGGGCCTGAACCTCGAATGAGAGCGATGTTATATTGCCAGAAATTTTGCAGGTCAGTAAAAAATCCCCAGAAGCGAGCGAAAGTTCGGGAAAAGTCATACATAAAACCCGATATGGTACAAGTGTCAAATCACCTTTAAAGTAGGGCCTGAACCTCGAATGAGAGCGATGTTATATCGCCAGAAGTTTCGAAGGTCAGAAAAACTTTCACCAGGAGCGACTGGAAGTTCTGGAAAAATTCATCCTGAAAACCCGATATGGTACACGAATGGAATCTCCTGGAAAGTGGGGCCTGAACCTCGAATAAATGCGGTGCTATATCGTCAGTAGTTTTTACGGCCAGAAATTCATCGCCAGAAGCGAACTAAAGTTCTGGAAAATTCATCTGGAAAACCCGATATCGTACACGAGTGAAATCTTCTGGAAAGTGGGGCCTGAACCTTGAATAAGAGCAGTGTTTCATTGCAAGAAGTTTCGCAGATTAGAAAACACATGCCAGAAGCGACCGAAAGTGCTGGAAAATTCATCCTGGAAACCCTTTACGGTATACGAGTGGGATTTTCTGTAAAGTGGGCCTGAACCTTGAAAGAGAGCGATGTTATATCGCCAGAAGTTTTGCAGGTCAGGAAACCTTTGCCAGATGCGACCGAAAGTTCTGGGAAATTCATCTGGAAAACCAGATATGGTACACGATTGAAATCTTCTAGAAAGTGGGGCCTGAAAATCGAATAAGAGCGATGTTATATTGCCAGAAGTTTCGCAGATCGAATAACACACGCCAGTAGCGACCGAAAATGCCCCAAAATTCATCCGGAAAACCCGATATGGTACACGAAAGGAATCTTCCGTAAAGTGGGGCCTTGAACTCGAATAAGAGCGATTGTACCCGATATGGTACACGAGTGGGATCTTCTGTAAAGTAGGGCCTGAACCACGAATCAGAGCGATGTTATGTCGCCAGAAGTTTCGAAGGTCAGAAAACCTTCACAAGAAGCGGCCGAAAGTGCTGGGAATCTTATCCTCAAAACCCAAACTGGTACACGAGTGGAACCTCCTGGAAAGTGGGGCCTGAACCTCGGATAAGAGCGGTGTTGTATGGTCGAAAGTTTAGAAGGTCAAAAAACCCTCGCCAGAAGCGACCGAAAGTTCTGAAAAATTCTTTGGGGAAACCCAGTATGGTACATGAGTGGAATCTTCTGGAAAATGGGGCCTGAACGTCGAATGGAAGCGAGGTTATATCGCCAGAAGTTTTGCAGGTCAGAAAAACCCTCGCCAGAAGCGACCGAGAGTGCCGGAAAATTCATCCTGAAAACCCGATATGGTACACGAGTGGGATCTTCTGAAAAGTTGGGCCTCAACCTCGAATGAGAGCGATGTTATATTGACAGAAATTTTGCAGGTCAGTAAACCCACTACAGATGCGACCGAAAGTGCTGGCAAATCAGTTCAGAAGGCCGGTATGGTATACGAGTTGAATCTTTTGGAAAATAGGGCTGAACCTCGAAAGAGAGCGATGTTATATAGCCAGAAGTTTCGAAGGTCGGGAAACCTTCACCAGAAGCGACCGAAAGTTCTGGGAAATTCTTATGGGAAACCAGATATCGTACACGAGTGTAATCTTCTGGAAAGTGGGGCCTGAACCTCGAATGAGAGCGATGTTATATCGTCAGAAGTTTTGCAGGTCAGAAAACTATCACCAGAGGTGACCGAAAGTTCTGGAAAATTCATCCGGAAACCCCGCTTTGGTACACGAGTGAAAGCTTCTAGAAAAAAGGGCCTGAACCTCGAATAAGAGCGATGTTATATCGTCAGTAGTTTTGCAGTTCAGAAAATCATCGCCAGAAGCGACCGAAGGTGCTGGAAGATTCATTTGCGAAACCCGATATTGTACACGAGTGAAATCCTCCTGAAAGTGGGGCCTGAACCTCGAATAAGAGCAATGTTAAATCGGATAAATTTTTCAGGTCAAAAAACCCTCTCCATATGCGACCGAAAGTGCTGGAAAATCAGTTCGGAAAAGCCGGTACGGTACACGAGTTGAATCTTTTGGAAAATAGGGCCTGAACCTGGAAAAAGAGCGAGGTTATATCGCTAGATGTTTTGCAGGTCATGAAACCCTCACCACAAGCGATCGAAAGTGCTGGAAAATTCATCCTGAAAACCAGATATGGTATGCGAGTGGGTTCTTCTGTAAAGAAGGGCCCGACCTCGAATAAGAGCGATGTTATATCGCCCGAAGTTTTGCAGGTTAGTAAAACATCGCCAGAAGCGACCGAAAGTTCTGGAAAATTCGTTTTGGAAACCTGGTATGGTACACGAGTGGAATCTTCTGGAAAATGGGGCCTATACCTCGAATGAAAGCGAGGTTATATCGCCAGAAGTTTTGCAGGTCAGTGATCCATCGCCAGGAGGGACCGAAAGTTCAGGAAAATTTATACATAAAACCCGATATGGTACACGTGTAAAATCATCTTCAAAGTGGGGCCTGAACTTCGAATAAGAGCGATGTTATATCGCTAGAAACATTGCAGGTCAAAAAACCCTCCCCAGAAGCGACCAAAGGGCTGAAAAATTCATCCGGAGAACCCGATATGGTATACGAGTGGGATCTTCTGTAAAGTGGGCTTGAACCTCGAATGAGAGTGATGTTATATTGTCAGAAGTTTTGCTGGTCAGAAAAGTATCACCAGAGGTGACCGAAAGTTCTGGGAAATTCATCCGGAAAACCCGCTTTGGTACACGAGTGAAATCTTGGGGAAAGTGGGGCCTGAACCTCGAATAAGAGCAGTGTTTTATTGCCAGAAGTTTTGCAGATTAGAAAACACACGCCAGAAGCAACCGAAAGTGCTGAAAAGTTCAGCCAGAAAACGCAATATGGTACACGTGTCGAATCTTCTGTAAAGTGGGGCATGATCCTGGATTAAAAGCGATGTGATATCGCCAGAAGTTTTGCAGTTACGAAAACTTTTGCCTGAAGCGACTGGAAATGCTGGGAAATTCATCCATAAAACCCAGTATGGTACACGAGTGGAATCTTCTGGAAATTACGGGCTAAACATCAAAGAAGAGCGATTTTATATCGCCAGAAGTTTTGAAGGTCGAAAAACCCTCGCCAGAAGAGACCGAAAGTTCTGGAAAATTCATCCTGAAAACCCTATATGGTATACGAGTGGGATCTTCTGTAAAATCGGCCTGAACCTTCAATGAGCGCGATGTTATATCGCCGGAAGTTTTTCAGAATAGAAAACACACGCCAGAAGCGACCGAAAGTACTGGGAAAATTCATACGGAAAATCCGATAAGTTACACGAGTGGAATCTCCTGGAAGGTGGGGCGTGAACCTCGGATAAGAGCGGTGTTATATTGCCAGAAATTTTGCAGATCGAATAACACACGTCAGAAGCGACCGAAAGTGCCTGGAAGTTCATCCGGAAAACCCCATATGGTACACGGAAGGAATTTTCCGTAAAGTGGGGCCTAAAACTCGAATAAGAGCGATGTAATATCGCCAGAAGTTTTCCAGGTCAGGAAACCCTCGCCAGAAGTGACCGATAGTGTTGGAAAATTCATCCTGAAAACCCGATATGGTAGACGAGTGGGATCTTCTGTAAAGTAGAGCCTGAACCTCGAATGAGAGCGATGTTATATCGCCAGAAGTTTCGAAGGTCAGAAAACCTTCACTAGAAGCGACCGAAAGTGCTGGAAATTTCATCCTAAAAACCCGATATGGTATACGAGTGGAATCTCCTGGAAAGTGGGGCTTGAACCTCGAATAAGAGCAGTGTTAAATCGTCAAAAGTTTTGAAGGTCAAAAAACCCTCGCCAGAAGCGACCGAAAGTTCTAGAAAATTCGTTGGGGAAACACAGTATAGTACACGAGTGGAATCTTCTTGAAAATGGGGCCTGAACCTCGAATGAAAGCGAGGTTATATCGCCGAAACTTTTGCAGGTCAGAAAACTATCACCAGAGGTGACCGAAGGTTCTGGCAAATCAGTTCGGAAAAGCCGGTATGGTACACGAGTGGAATCTTCTGAAAAATGGGGCCTGAACCTCGAATGAAAACGAGGTTATATCGCCAGAAGTTTTGCAGGTCAGTAAACCATCACCAGGAGGGACCGAAAGTTCGGGAAAATTCATACTTAAAAACCCGATATGGTACACGTGTAAAATCATCTTAAAAGTGGGGCCTGAACCTCAAATAAGAGCGGTGTTATATCGCCAGAAATATTGCAGGTCACAAAACCCTCGCAAGAAGCACCCGAAAGTGCTGAAAAAAACATCCGGAGAACCCGTTATGGTACACGAGTGGAATCTTCTGGAAAGTGAGGCTTGAACCTCGAATAAGAGCGGTGTTATATCGTCAAAAGTTTTGGAGGTCAAAAACCCTCGCCAGAAGCGACCGAAAGTTCTGAAAAATTCGTTGGGGAAACCCGGTATGGTAAACGAGTGGAATCCTCTGGAAAATGGATCTTGAACCTCGAATGAAATCGAGGTTATATCGCCAGAAGTTTTGCAGGTCTGAAAACCCTCGCCAGAAGCGACCGCAAGTGCTGGAAAATTCATCCTGAGAACCCGATATGGTACACGAGTGGAATCTGAAGGAATGTGCGGCCTAAACCTCGAATGAGAGCGATGTTATATCGACAGAAGTTTCGGAAGGTCAGAAGACATTCACCAAAAGTGACCGAAAGTGCTGGAAAATTGATCCTGAAAACCGGATATGGTACAAGAGTGAAATCTTCTGGAAAGTAGGGCCTGAACCTTGAATAAAAGCGATGTAATATCGTCAGAAGTTTTTCAGATTAGAAAACACACGCCAGGAGCTACCGAAAGTCCTGGGAAATTCATCCGGAAAATCCGGTAAGTTACACGAGTGGAATCTCCTGGAAAGTGTGGCCTTAACCTCGAATAAGAGCGGTGTTATATTGCAAGAAGTTTTGCAGATCGAAAAACAGAAGCCAGAAGCGACCGAAAGTGATCAAAAGTTCATCGGGATAACCCGATATGGTACACGAAAGGAATCTTCTGTGAAGTGGGGCCCTAAACTCGAATAAGAGCGATCTTGTATCGCCAGAAGTTTTGCAGGTCAGGAAACTATCACCAGAGGCTACCGGAAGTTCTAGAAAATTCATCCGGAAAACTCGCTTTTGTACACGAGTGGAATCTTCTAGAAAGTAGGGCCTGAACCTCGAATAAGATCGATGTTAAATCGCTAGAAGTTTTGCAGTTCAGGAAACCCTCGCCAGAAGCGACAGAAAGTGCTGGCAAATCAGTTCGGAAAGCCGGTATGGTACATAAGTTGAATCTTTTGGAAAATAGTGCCCGAACCTCTAAAGAGAGCGATGTTATATCGCCAGGAGTTTCGAAGGTCAGGAAGCCTTCACCAGAAGCGACCGAAAGTTCTGGAAAATTTCTTATGGGAAACCAGATATCGTACACGAGTGAAATCTTCTGGAAAGTGGGGCCTGAACGTCGAATGAGAGCGATGTTATATCTTCGGAAGTTTTGCAGGTCAGAAAACTTTCACCAGAGGTGAGCGAAAATTCTGGAAAATTATTCCGGAAAACCCGCTTTGGTACACGAGTGGAAGCTTCTTGAAAGTAGGGCCTGAAACTCGAATAATGGCGATGTCATATCGTCAGTAGTTTTGCAGGTCAGAAAATCACCGCCAGAAGCGACCGAAGGTTCTGGAAGATTCATCTGCGAAATCCGATATGGCACACGAGTGAAATCTTCTGGAAAGTGGGGCCTGAACCTAGAATTAGAGCCATCTTATATCGCCTGAAGTTTTGCAGGTCAGTAAAACATCGCCAGAAGCGTCTGAAAGTTCTGGAAAATTCATTTTGGAAACCCGGTATGGTACACGAGTGGAATCTTCTGGAAAATGGTGCCTGAACCTCGAATGAAAGCTAGGTTATATCGCCGAAAGTTTTGCAGGTCAGAAAACCCTCGCCAGAATCGACCGAAAGTCCTGGAAAATTCATCCTGAAACCCCGATATGGTATACGAGTGGGATCTTCTGTAAAGTAGGGCCTGAACTTCCAATGAAAGCGATGTTATATTGCCAGAAGTTTTGCAGGACAGTAAACCATCGCCAGGAGGGACCGAGAGTTCGGGAAAATTCATACATAAAACCCGATATGGTGCACGTGTAAAATCATCTTCAAAGTCGGGCCTGAACCGCGAATAAGAGCGATGTTATATCGCCAGAAATTTCCAGGTCATAAAACCCTCGCCAGAAGCGAACGAAAGTGCTGAAGAATTCATCCGGAGATACCGATATGGTACACGAGTGAAATCTTCTGGAATGTGGGGCCTGAAGTGCGAATAAGATCAGTATTTTATTGCCAGAAGTTTTGCAGATTAGAAAACACACGTCCAAAGCGTCCGAAAGTGCTGGAAAGTTCATCCGGAAAACGCAATATGGTACACGTGTGGAATCTTCTGTAAAGTGAGGCATGATCCTTGATTAAAAGCGATGTTATATCGCCAGAAGTTTTGCAGGTCAGAAAACTATCACCAGAGGCGACCGAAAGTTCTGGAAAATTCGTTGGGGAAATCCGGTATGACAAACGAATGGAATCTTCTGGAAAATGGGGCCTGAACCTCGGATGAAAGCGAGGTTATATCGCCAGAAGTTTTGCAAGTAAGTAAACCATCGCCAGGAGGGACTGAAAATTCTGATAAATTCACCTGGAAAACCCGATATGGTATACGAGTGAAATCTTCTTGACCTGGTTTTCGAATGAGATCCGTGTTTTATTGCCAGAAGTTTTGCAGATTAGAAAACACACGCCAGAAACGGCCGAAAGTGCTGGAAAGTTCATTCGGAAAACGCAATATGGTACACGTGTGGAATCTTTTGTAAAGTGAGGCATGATCCTTGATTAAAAGCGATGTTATATCGCAAGAAGTTTTGCCGGTCAGAAAACTATCACCAGAGGCGACCGAATGTTCTGGAAAATTCGTCCGGAAAACCCGTTTTAATACACGAGTGGAATCTTCTAGAAAGTAGGGCCTGAACCTCGAATGAGAGCGATGTTATATCGTCAGTAGTTTTTCAGGTCAGAAAACCCCCGCTAGATGCGACCAAAAATACTGGAAAATTAGTTCGGAAAAGCCGGTATAGTACACGAGTTGAATCTTTTGGAAAATAGCGCCTGAACCTCGAAAGAGAGCGAGGTTTTATCACCAGAAGTTTCGCAGGTCAGGAAACCCTCGCTAGAAGCGACCGAAAGTGCTGAAAAATCCATCCGGAGAACCCGATATGGTACACGAGTAAAATCTGATGTAAAGTGCGGCCTGAACCTCGGATGAGAGCGGTGTTATATCGCCAGAAGTTTCGAAGGTCGGAAAACCTTCACCAGAAGAGACCGAAAGTGCTGGAAAATTCATCCTGAAAACCCGATATGGTACACGAGTGGAATCTCCTGGAAAGTGGGGCCTGAACCTCGAATAAGAGCGGTGTTATATCGTCAGTAGTTTTGACGTCCAGAAAACCATCGCCAGAAGCGACCGAAAGTTCTGGATCATTCATCTGGAAAACCCGATATGGTACACGAGTGAAATCTTCTGTAAAGTGGGGCATGATCCTGGATTAGGTGTGATGTTATATCGCCAGAAGTTTTGCAGGTCAGAATACTATCACCAGAGGTGACCGAAAGTTATAAGAAATTCATACTGAAAACCCGATATGGTACACGAGTGGAATCTCCTGGAAAGTTGGGCCTGAACCTCGAATAAGAGTGGTGTTATATCGTCAAAAGTTTTGAAGATCAAAAAACCCTCGCCAGAAGCGACCGAAAGTTCTGGAGAATTCGTTGGGGAAACCCGGCATGGCAAACGAGTGGAATCTTCTAGAAAATGGGGCCTGAACCTCGAATGAAAGCGAGGTTATATCGCCAGAAGTTTTGCAGGTCAGTAAACCATCGCCAGGAGGGACTGAAAGTCCGGGAAAATTCATACTTAAAAACCCGATATGGTACACGGGTAAAATCATCTTCAAAGTGGGGCCTGAACCTCGAAAAAGAGCGGTGTTATATCGCCAGAAATATTGCAGATCAGAAAACCCTCCCCAGAAGCGACCGAAAGTGCTGAAAAATTCATCCGGAGAATCCGATATTGTATACGAGTGGGATCTTCTGTAAAGTGGGCTTGAACCTTGAATCAGAGCGATGTTATATCGCCAGAAGTTTTGCAGGTCAGAAAACCTTTGCCAGAAGCGACCGAAAGTTCTTGAAAATTCATCCGGAAACCCAGATATGGTACACGAGTGAAATCTTCTTGAAATTGGGGCCTGAACTTCGAATGAGATCCATGTTTTATTGCCAGAAGTTTTGCAGATTAGAAAACACACGCCAGAAGCGGCCGAAGGTGCTGGAAAGTTCATCCGGAAAACGCAATATGGTACACGTGTCGAATCTTCTGTAAAGTGGGGCATGATCCTGGATTAAGAGCGATGTAATATCGCCAGAAGTTTTGCAGGTCAGAAAACTATCACCAGAAGTGAACGAAAGTCCTGAAAAATCATATGGAGAACCCGATATGGTACACGAGTGGAACCTCCTGGAAAGTGGGGCCTGAACCTCGGATAAGAGCGGCGTTATATGGTCAAAAGTTTAGAAGGTCAAAAAACCCTCGCCAGAAGCGACCGATAGTTCTGGAAAATTCGTTGGCGAAACCCAGTATGGTACACGAGTGGAATCTTCTGGAAAATGGGGCCTGAACCTCGAATGAAATCGAGGTTATATCGCCAGAAGTTTCGAAGGTCAGAAAACCATCACCAGAAGCGACCGAAAGTGCTGGAAAATTCATCCTGAAACCCCGATATGGTACACGAGTGGAATCTCCTGGAAAGTGGGGCCTGAACCTCGAATAAGAGCGGTGTTATATCGTCAGTAGTT
>WSXT02132158.1:0-10674 GCA_011762715.2 Neuroterus valhalla
TACTTTTTTTAAATTCATTTTATATTGTAAAAATATCATTCAAAATTTATCCCTGAAAACCTAAGACTTCACGAGACGAAAATACGTAAGAATATGAAAGTATACGTGGAAGTTTATTTTCAATATCACTCCAGCTTTATCCAAAGAAGTTCGGCTGATGCTAATTTTATCCGGATAAAGCCCGAAATAACTATTATTTCATGTTTCAAATCAAATTTATCCAAAATCTTTGGATAGAGCTAGCTTTAGCCGGCTAAACCTAGTATTAGCCAGATTTCGGAATTTAGCCGTAACATATACACTTACACAAATTTGGAGAGTATGAATATTGACGATAATAAGATATAAAAGATAGAGACAAGAAATAAATTGTAGACGAGAATTAAAATCAAATATGTAAAGAAAGACGTCGAAGAATATAAGAATTAAAAACATCATGTACCAAAAGTTCCAAACATAATGAAAATTCTTACTCAATCCTGAACACTCTCTTTTTTATGACCATTCACTTCTCCACTGCCTCGAAATAGGGAAGCTAGGTACACCAACTCTTTTATCTTGGACTTGTCTGCACTCAACTCCAACCGACTCCTATCCAGATACCTTCTCAACCTCTTCATCATTCGGAATTCGGTCATGCAAGTGACCAAATTCTAACTCCTCCTCGTCTCTGGTCTCGATAATATAATAAATGAAATATATTATATTCATTCTCGATCTGGGAATGCTTGTCCAGATGATGCCGAACAAAGCATAACTTTTATTTTTCATTATCACTTCAATATTCGTTATGAAATTAAAATTTATGATGGGCATTGATTTTAAAACGGATGTAATTTTTTAATTATCATCAAAGTTTGTATGTATTTAACTTTTTTATTTTAAATATTGATATAATTTTTTCGGCCAAAACAAAAATTAAGTTTCTTATAAACGAATGGTTGTAGACAAAATTGTGGATCTTCCTTTATCGAACAATTTTTGTCTCACAATCTTTTTCCGTATCTCTCATAAAAAAATGGAATCTTTGATTTTTGTGTATTTCGTTTCATAGGTAAAACAACAACGACAACGACAATGCGACAAAGACAACAGTCAGACAGATACCATCGTGAAATCTGTTTTTCCGGATTGAAGGGGTTTGGAATCTTAGAGATTTCATTTTTTTCATTGAAATGATAACCAACCCAAAAACAGGAATATTCCTGAAGACTGGGCCATTGAATTCACGAAATTCGAGTTTCAAATAAAACCAATACCTTCTTATTATGATGAGATTGTAATAAGAAACAAAACGGAATTATAGCTCGTAGGGTGATAGGTTACTTGCTCTCCCAATGTTGTATTTATGTTGATGCATTTAGTTTAGTCTTTAGTTAAGAGTTTATTCAAGCCTTTGAACATTGCCGTCTAAGGCAAAAAATATAAATACCATAATGTGATACATGTTCCATACAAAGTATGATGAAAATTAGATAAAAGAACACTATTTAAGAGATAATATAAAAAAGGTCATGAGCTAACAAGCGCTTTATAATAAAAACGAGATTGTTATAAAAAACACACTAGAATTATGGGAAATTTGGGTCACCATTAAACCAATACTTATCTCATATAAGTGACGTTTGTTCGGACACTAAATTATAGAAAACTCTAGTCTGAAATGTAGCTAAGCAATCAAGAGGATCTTATATTAGTAGGCGAAGAATTCCAGAGGTCGGCAGCAAAGACAGAGAAAGAATTAAAACATGTCGAAGTTCTACATGTGGGGATGTACAATAAGTGTCCGTCTCTTCCTCTTCGAACATTATCTACATGCTGAAATGATTCGCGGAGGAACGATGGGTTGCCTGAGCTAAGAATACAATGAAGGTTGATAGTGAATGAATATTTCCGACGAATTTTCACCCTCAACTAATTGAGCGCATGCATGTAAGGTGATATGGAAATAAATCTTGGTAGGTCGTAGATAAATCGTACACATTCATTCAGTGCCTCATCTATCTCTACATCAAGTTACAGCCAAAAACCATGCTAAAACTTTATTTGAGCAACCGATTTTCTTGAACTTGCTAAGAAGAATGCCATGATCCACCAGATCGAAAGCCTTACTGAAGTCAGAAAGAACCAAAACTGTGATGATCTACGAGTCGATGTAATAATTTATATTATTCGTGCCTTTTAGTAGAGCAGTCTGGGAGCTGTAGCCCTGCCTGGATCCAGTTAAGTATGTATCATACAGATTGTTAGTTCCAAGGAATTCAGTCAATTGTTTGGCTATAATTTTTCCAAGAACCTTAGAGGATGCGCACAAAAGAGAGAGGGAGGCCTATAATCACGAAATGTTTACGGATTTCTTTTTCTCGAGATTTTTTTTCATTACTTATAGGCTCCCTCGACGAAGCCGGCCCTGCAAAACAGCGATGTGGCGACAGTAGAGAAGGCAAACCGAGCGGACCCATCAATCTAACGGCCGCGCATCGGAAGCAACCAATCAGCGCGATCCACTGTAGGCCCGCCCAAAGGAGCTGGGACGACGCGACGTGCTCGGGTCTCTCCCTGTCAGGTTCTCTTTCGTTTAGCAGCTTCGTGCCAGCACGGAACGCACCGCGTTTTCTCTTACGAATTTTAACCTTGTCTAGTTATCATTAAGAATAGAGTCAGTTATTTTCAAAGTCTGAGGTAAAGTTAGTGTGTTGCTCATATGTGTGGGAGTTCCGGGGAATTCCTCGTGTCTGGGGTAGAGTATTTGGAAGGAATTTTGGTAGAGTTTTGGCACTCCCGAACACGTGGAACCACTCGACACTCCGAGGCTTCGAGCCCATACTTCATTATTTCCAAACCAGTGGAAAAATCAGAATTTAGTATGTCCCCATGAGCCCTCCATTCATTATCGCTGCCGAAGAGTTTATCTTTTTTCTCTTCAGTAACATTGCATCATATTCCGCTGCCTTAGATACGTCATCTTTTTTTTGTACTCCGAAATTTTAGGCTCATAAGATCCTCTAAGTTCGCCTTCTAGTTTGGAAAATTTTTGATCTTATAACTGTTGTTGGAAAAATTTAGCTTCTGAAATAACGAGCTGAAGGGATTTTATATTTCATTGAATAACTCAAACCGCATTTATTATTTACAAAAAAGAATTCGAGACCTTGTGTTTATCTCCATTGGCTAACCTATCCCCTCTACCACCACTCTAACGAGGGCTGAACAATGTCAGGCAGAAATCAAGCCCACGTTCCGATTTCAGTTTGGGGTTGCGTTTAGTTTTGAGTGTCTGGCTGGTGCATGCGCGACCGGCACCCAACACTTAAGTAGAAGTTTTCGAGTTTTGTTCTCAAAAGAGAAACGTGAGCTTGAAATTAATAACCCACAATGAAATTTGGTGTTATCAAGTAAACAATTGCTCAATCCATATGATTAATCGAAGACAATTAAGGCCAATCGCAGGACTCCGAAAATCTCAAGGAATAGTGGACATTTATGTTACGCAAATTACGAAAAGTATGAATGATATAAAGATACAAAAATAATACCTCATCTTTTTCCATTTCTTTGGAGAGGAAAAAATTTGTTCCCTATCTACTTTATTCAACCTAACCTTATAGGTTCGTTCCTAATCTAGAAGGATATCGAAAAAGTGGTCTAACTTAATCGATACCAACTTGGTTTTTAGGCACCTAGGACAATTTGTTGCAAAACAATAGGAATATTGGTAAAGTGCGAGTTTTCTTATTATAACGACCAAATACGAATAAAGTGCGGTAAGCGAATACACATCCGAATGACCGAAAACATAATATAATATAATCAGGAGACTGATGGGACCTCCTTCTTATATGCATGCAAAATTGAGAAATTAGTAACATATCTCTAAGTATGCCCTGCATAATTTAAGAGTAGCATGATTCCTTTCCTGCAAGATTATCCTCGCATATATCTCTAAAATTCAAGTTTTTTTCGAGGAACTTTGAATCATCGAGGTGTTATTCCATTCTTATGCCATGCCGCATCTTCATCACGGTCAGGGCCTTGATATAAGTGGGCATAGATAACTAACTGATCAGCCTCTGGTGCACTCTTTAAATGACAGAAACTAAAGCCAAATAGCACAATAACATACGACATGAAAAAATCAACAAGAGAAAAACGTGGCTTCTTAGAAACCCCATGAGATCATCATAAGAATTTTCTTAACATTTTCGACTAAAATCGAAATTTTAGTCGTAAGAAAATTACGAAAGAAAGTGCGAGGTAATTATATTTTTCTGTTATTGTACCCTTTCGAGATCTGATAAGAAAACAATACACATAAAAAGTAAGTCTAGTCTGTTTTTGTTTCCAAACGCAACACACGTCCTGTGCAACATCGGTCCGCCAATAGTCGCTTCTTGATCTCTCTAGCATACACCCCGTACAAAGAGTTTCGCAAAGCCATTCAAATACTCCACTAAGTGATATCTTTAAACAGGCCAAGTAGTTATCCAAAATCGTTCGTTTCAGACCTCTCTCTTTTTATCATATACATTTGCTTTCCAAACATCCCTATCCTGGCATACATCTCTCGCTTCTTTCACATCCGTGCATCTTTTCATGCACGCTCTTGTGTTTCTAGGGCTCTTTATATTTCTCCTCTTAAGGGTCTCATTCACACATTATATCCATTCCTTCTTTGGTCAGCCTCTGGGTATGCTACCTTTCACGCTATCTTAATACTCACTTACTACTCACTCTGTCTATTAGCGTTTCATTGCACATATTTCACAGGGATTGCATGCCACTCGCTTTGACTTTGCTCTTGTCCTTATCTTGATACGTCCAGGTCTCACTACCATACATCACAATCGAACTGTGAAAAACCGAGGGTAAATAAAAAATCGATAAAAATCATGTTCTAGTAATTTGTCCCGCATGATGATAACATTGTTATAATTTTTGTCGTTTCCTGGCCCTTTTCTCCTCAAACGACTTGTGCAATGGATTTCTGCTCCGCTTTTTCCCTTTTTGTCGAGTTTCTCTTTGTTACATCCAGCAGTAACCTGCAAGTATATTTACTCCCCACTGTCCCTGAAATTTCCGTTCATATTCTTTGAGATCTTGATGAAATCTCTCTCCTTGCTCTTCACTAAAGTCTCCGTTATTCTCCGGAAAGTGGTTGAGATGCGAATCGAGGAAGTGCAGTTTCAAATTTATGGGGCAACCTGAACGCTGAGAGTTTGTGATCATATTCGCCACAATGTTTTCGTAATCAGCATCCTTGGTATCATCCAAAAATTTGGTACACACTCCCTTAAAATTTAGCCATGATCCCTTTTTTTGACGTAGTGATTTCCCGATCCCTATTTTGAAAATTCATAAACAGCATAGATTCTTCGTGAATCCAGATTGCTATCCAAAGATCATGGACAAAATCTTGAAATCACCAAATACTTGACATTTATGCTCATCATATTTTATTTTTTTCAGGAGAGCTTCTAGATTTGTGTAATCTTCTTCAAACACAGTTGAGTGAGCTTAAGGTGAAGAAGCAAACTTGTTGGTGGTGTGGAGAAGGACTGCCTTGAGACTCTTGAGACGAATCAATGAATGAGCGCCAATCTTCGTACTTATATAATTTTGACTCTAATTCATCGGAGGCGATAACCCTCATAACTCCCCAGGCCTAAGTATGTGGGCTTTCTAACTTTAACGAGGACAATGTCAACTGGCCGTCGGACACACTGTGGCATAATTCTCAAATTCTAGCACTTCCATCCAAAACAGCGCGCCTCCACTGGCTTCGATACGTCGAAATGTAAACTAGCAAATAATTTTACAAATTTCGTTAAAGGGCAGTTGTCATTATAGTCCAAACACTCCGTGGTAGCAGGTTTCTGCCGGTAAATGTACCGAATCAATATCCTGATGCTTTATTTTTCATCAAAAACAAAAATTCTCCTGTATGAGAGACTTAAACTGGACACAATAAGTACCAAATAAACATATTTTCAAATCACGGATGGATACTGTAGAGAGAAACAAGCAGGAGCCGCATTGATGTAGAAATATTGACGGACTGGCGTGAGTCAGTGAGGAAAAGGCGCTACACTAACCCATATCCAGTAAAAGAAAAGGTATCAGTTAATATGAATGTCAAGAAGCTCAAATGCCTAGAGAATCATCGATCGCGACTAATCACTTCCCACAATGCCAGAAGACGATCGAGTCGGGAAAACTGAATCTCTTGAAAACAATTGCATAAAGCCTATTTTACGATGCTTCACGAGACGATGACCTGTTTGCCTGCAGGGGCAGTCCGAGAACAGCTACTACCACCGCCTTCTACTCGCCGGAACGTCAGGAGAGACCACCGGTCAGCGCCAGGGCCTAGAAGGAACTAAAGGCAGTACGGAAGCGAGCAACAGCTTTGGGTGGGAGAGCGCGTGAACTCTGGCCTCCCTACTCCTGCTGGTTGATACAGGGAAAACTCAAAACTGGAACCTGTGAAGAATACAAAACACCGCCAAACCGCAGCTGACGATCGAATCCAAAGTTGACCCCGGCGGAAGCCAGTAGCAGCAATAAATTATAAACACGAATAATGGAAATAACATACAGAAAAAACTATTAGAGCATGACTTTTATCGTTTTTTTCTTGTTTTTTCTGGGTTTTCTACAGTTTGGCCTCTAGTTTTGAATTCAGATCCGTGTTCAGCGGGAAAGAATACGCAAGAAAATCTTTGTCCGATACCCAGCCCACACTACTTTTTTTATTTTGTGGACCTGTGTAATCTTTCTACCCTCCTTCATACGTCTGAAAACTTCTGCATCCATCTTCCCGTCAAAAGTAAATAAACTTCCAAAATATACAAAGTTGTCAACTTGTTCTATCCTTCCTCTATTTAGCACAATATTGCCTTTTTTTCGCATCCTTACTTTCAAACACAATAACTTTTGTTTCATTCACGGTAATCTTAAGACCCATCCTCTTCATGCTGGTATCCAGTCTGCTCAACATCCTCTGCAAATCATCGCCTCATTCTGCCATAACGATCTTGTCAACTACAAACGCAAGGCCCTGAACTTCCACTGTCTCGAAATCAACACCTTGTTTGCCAAACAGAGCCATTCTTATAAATTTGTCGATGTACATGTCAAATATCCAAGGGGACATAACGCATCCTTGCATAATGCCCTGCGTGATATCAAACCAATCGTTCAGTTGTCCATTTACTCTCACATTTGCTTTGCTACCATTACATATTGCTTGTATTGATTTTAGAAGCTAACTAGTCACTCCATACTCTTCCGAAACTTCCCGAATTTTGACCTCATCCACCTTGTCAAAAGCTTCTTCCACATCAACAAATGCACCGACAATCTTTTTATTCTCTGTGATCTGCCTCAAGTTGAATATCTGATTCACATATGATCTCTGGCATGAATTCACCTCGGTCTTTCCAGTGCATTCCCTCTTTGATTTCCATGACTTTATCAATTAATATTTTTGTAAATATTTTGCTTACAGTACTTAGTATTCTAATCAGCATTTCAGAGGTAATGCCTTCGACTTTCTTGTACTAGTATATTTGCTTCCCTCTTTCTATCCCTATAATCGTCAACTACTCTAGTCCCTCCATCATCACTAAGAGCTCTTATATTCAACATTCTCGAGTAGTCTCCTTTCTTCTCGTTGACTGTCACGCGTATATCATCATTCCAACAAGCATCACCAGACTTTCTCCCTTTAGTTGCAGTACCCTACACTTTCGATGCACTCTTGAAGATGCCATCCCTAAATATTTATCCAGCTTTTTACGGTATACTATCAGTACTTCTGGTTTCTGCAAATTCCCTATTCTTACTCGCCCCTGCTTCGATTTAATTATAGATAGATAATCGTTTGTTCTGCAGCCTAGTGGCCTTAAAGAATTGACTAGCTTACACCATCATGTTCTACAAAATTTCTACATGCAACACTCAAATCAAACATCCCTTCACTTTTCATACAATATTATCCTCGCTTCAGTAGCGTAGATATTTTGAGTCATGGGGGGGGGGATAGAGATTGTTCGATCAGGTGAAAAAAGGTAATTCTCTATTTCCTAACCCCAATCATGTATTACACAGCTCCACAAAAAAAAATCGAAAAAAAGCTTCCCGGGACCAGACCATGCTGATCTTATGTTTTTGGGGTCGCTGATTCTGAGTCTGAGGTCTGTTTTACTCCATCACGTCAGGATTCTTCATAACCTCAAAAAATACGCCAGAAACAACCCTTATCGAACTACAAGTAGGCTCACCCACTGTTCTTGGGAACAGCGAGTTAAATAGCTTATTTTTCTTGAACTAATTGATTTCCATACTAGCGAGGATTTAACCCACCTACCCTGAATCCCCCTAACCCTTAGAAGCTACCTCTACCAAACCACAAGTAGGCTCGACCTCCTGACCTTGGGAACAGCGAGTTATATCGCTTATTTTTCTTGAACCAATTCATTTCCATACCAAGAGGGGGCTCACTCACCTACCCTGAATCAACCTCACCTCTAGAAAGTATCCCTACCAAACTGCAAGCAGGTTAACACACCTGACCCTGGAAACAGCGTGTATTGTAGGCTCTTTTTTTTTAAATGATTCTTTTTTTCTAATTGAATCCCACGCCACAACCGAGTTAGCCCGAAAATTTTCTAATCTAACTTGAAGCTATCTATGTACCCCCTAACCCCTAAAAATCATTCCTACGAAACCACTATGTGGTTCTCAGAAAAGCGAGTTTGATCGCTCATTTTTCTTGAAATAAATAAATTTTTTGGATGCTTAGCTTACTTTTGGTGTCCATTTTAATTAAAAATAAAAGGAGAATAACAGGAAATGTTATTGGTTCTTGTTCCGTTTGTGATATCTGACTTGTTTGTCTCCGAATGATCGACGAAGGGAACGTCGCCTATGACCTTTCTTGTCCTTTGTATCTCGTTTTAAGCTCCAGCTATAGTCTGACATCATATTGACTCCCCACAAACCTTGATATCGTTTCTCTCTGTCTTTCATGTCTTGATGGCATCTTTCTCCATGTTCTTCGCTTAAGTCTCCTACTTTTGCTGGGGAAAAATCAATATGTGAATGTAAAAAGTGCGATTTAATAGTCATATTGCAACCTAGAACTTAAAAATTTTTCATCATGTCGCTCAGAAGCTTCTTGTAGATCGGACTTTTTCATTTCCCAGGAAATTCTGGCATACATCTCGCTCTTTCCAAGGTTAGTAGAGTGAGCCTGCATGTGGTTTGGTAGGGGTAGTTTCTAGGGGTAACGTAGATTCAGAGTAGACGGGTAAGCCCCCTCCTGGTTTGGAAATCAATTAGTTTGATAAAAATAAATGATTTAATTCGCTGTTTCCAAGGTCAGGAGGGTGAGCCTACTATTGGTTTGGTTGGGGTAGTTTCTAGGGGTGAGGTCGATCCAGAGTAGGCGGGTAGGCCTCCTCCTGGTATGAAAATCAAATATTTTAGTAAAAATAAACGATTTAACTTGCTGTTCCCGAAGTCAGGAGGGTGAGCCTTCTTGTGGTTGGGTAGGGGTAGTTTATAGGGGTTGGGGGGATTCAGGGTAGGTGCGGGTTAGCCCCCTTTTGGTATGGAAATAAAATATCTCAAGAAAAAAAAAAGCGATTCACCTCGCTCTTCCCAAGGTCAGGAGGTTAAGCCTACTTGTGGATTGGTAGGGGTAGTTTCTAAGGGTAAGGGGGATTCAGGGTAGTTGGGTAAGCCCCCTTCTGGTATGAAAATCAGTTAGTTCATAAAAAATTAGCAATTTAACTCGCTGTTCCCAAGGTCAGAAGGGTGAGCCTACTTGTGGTTTGGTAGGGGTAGTTTATAGGGGTTTAGGGATTCGGGGTAGTTGTGTAAACCCCTTCCTTGTATGGTAATCAATTATTTTAAGAAATGAAAGCGAAGTAACTCGATTTGCCCAAGGTCAGGAGGTCGAGCCTACTTGTAGTTCGGTGAGGGTGGTTTTTGGGTGTATTTTTTGAGGTTATGAAAAATCCTGACGTGATGGAGTAAAACAAACCTCAGATTCAGAATCAGCGATCCCAAAAACATAAGATCAGCATGGTCTGGTCCCAGGAAGCTGTTTTCAGATTTTTTTTGTGGAGCTGTGTTATCAACTCCGGTGGGGGAAGGGGCGGGGGTATACCCCTGATCCCTTCCCCCCTATCTACGTCACTGCCTCGCTTTGCTTCGCACATAGTTCCCCACGTTCTGACAGCCTTGCTTTACCAAACTCAGCCTTTGCGGTTCCTACCTATTCCTTATCAACTATATGGCTTATTTGCTATTCCTTATCTACTATTCACATTACTTACAATAACATTATTCCTACTCCTCTCCTCCTTACAAATCTACCTTTCTCCATTCCTTCTTCTCCTTTCTACTCTTCCTCTCTATCTTACTTAACACCCCCTTCGCCTCTCTTTCGTCGTATATTTTCATACGACGTTTCTTCTGACTCCGGTGGTCTTATAACGTAGAAATTTCATTAATTCGGCGGGAGTCATTTATAGCAAAAAAGTTTTCATAAAAAGCAATAATTTGAGAGGCACCTACTTTCTGTAAAGATTGTTTACACATTGCTGTCAACGTGAAACGTGAAACCGACAAAATCGGCTCATTTTCCTGTTCACAGAACCATGAGTC
>WSXT02132169.1:0-10674 GCA_011762715.2 Neuroterus valhalla
GTATCAAAAGCTCTATATACAACTGTAGGGAGGTAGAAAGGCCAAGCGCGTAGTGCGAGGTAAATTCATAAACGAGCGCGGAGCCCAAGGTGAGATTACCATCGAGCGCGAAGCGCGAGATCCGAAAGATGCGCGCCCTAGGCGCGCTCAAAGTTGCGAGCGAAGCGAGCTGCGCGCGAAGATTTTTGTATTCTATAAACAATTCGCTCAAGTGGTGCAAAGCGAATAGGGCATGTATCAACTCGGCAAAATGCAAAATAATGTTCTCCTGTGACGTGAATGTACAATTGCGTTTCCGATCATAAAATTGGAAGTGAAGTTCTAGAGAGATTGATCGAAATCCATTATGTACGAGTATTTCCCGACTTGCATTTATAATTCAGTGATCACGTAAGATGAATCGACGCTGCAGCTGCCATAGCGTTAGGTTCGTAAATCAGAACTTGTTAATACTTCTCAAACAAAACTATCACAACTCTGATCAATGCACTTGTGCGGTCAAGACTAGAATATGTATCTCAGGTTTTGAATACTATGTATGTTTGGAGCATATTCAAAAAAGATTTCTAAAAATTCTATACACTCACCGCTTGGACGGGCGCCTATCGACTTAGCGCCGGTTTCTCGGCTGTTCATGATTGAGTGATTCTGTTCCTCCCCCCGACCCTCGCACGATGCAGCACGACAGCCCATCAGCCTCCAAAAGGCAGTACCGTAATGCGTAGTATAGAAGTTGTTTACTTGGAGACGTGCGACGCAATTATTCACGAGACTATACATACGGTCCTGAGTGTTACCTTCGCCTAGTCAGTCGTCGCTTCAAATCTGATTCGAACTGGATTTCTAATTTCTATCGCGTGAGGACCACAACCCTTGATACTGGCCACCGTCTAGGCGATGAGTGTATATAAAAACGGGAGTGGTGCACCCAATCGTGGTCAATAAAAAAATTAGAGCAAAGATAACTGTTAATTTTGTCTGTGATATGGAGAAGAATAACTGAGAAGAAAGTATCATAGTATTCAAAACTAAAAAAAAATAGTGTAGGTGCTGTATGTATTCCGAGTGAGATATAGGTGAATTAGCGAAGCAGTTAGGTCGAAGCTCAGCGATCTATCTTCCGTAGACAGAAAATTGAAGACGTAAGTCTAACACAATTTTCTAAATAGTCTAGCAGTCATAATCAAGCAGCATAGCTCTTATAATTGGATTGGTTGTACACTGTACAGCCAATTTGTTCAGAATCAACAGATATATGTCACTCCAACTAGAAAGTTTGGACTCCGCGGCTATAGGAATACCGTCATATTAGGAAGCTGTTCTATATCAAAGATAAAGTCAATGTAATTTTGCATCAATAAGTAAATCGAAATATTTACTGACTACTTAGGTTAGTTCGCAACACTAGCACAGACAATCACATTTGCTGAACGCGAGAAGCATCTTGACTGCAGTATGCAAGTTCAAAAGAGTAGTATCTCCAGAAACCGCACTTCGTTTTTTATAAAAAGTGTATGTTATTTTAAATCTTATCTTTATAGCATGTCTCATGAATTCGGAACCTTCAGAACTACAACGGAATACTTCAGCGTAAGTGAGAGTTCTTGTATTGAGGGAGTGGGAGTCGGTTTTGTAGGTTAGATTGACAAAAAGTATCGGACGATCCAAGAATCTCTTGCGACAAAGATTAGGTTTCATTCAGTTAAATATACTTTTCTTTAAATCGAAGATATTCAGCTTTTGGATATTTGGTATGGCCTCACTTTAATTGAATACATTTTCGGTTTAAGCTGATTTTGGTTGCCTTCAGCCAGGTCAGAAATTGAAGGTTTTCGGTAAGTGGGATGATTTCATTCAGTTGTAGCTAAAATTTTTGTCACTGTACAAACTGCAGATGTCAAAATTGCTGCTCTCGAGGACAGATTATATAATGGGTTGATGAAGAATTGATGTGGAACGAGAGATTATTAGTGAAATCAATACGCTTGTTTCCACAAATAAATATCTAAATATAAAAATATTCGTGGATGTGATCTCCATATATTGTCATTATCATCATAGCTAGAAATAAATTAGGGCTATAGAGATTTATAGGCACTGCAGCCAGAAACCGCAGCAAGAAACGCTGAGAAGTTTGGCTATATGCTTCACCTTAAATGTCTTGTCAAACCTGGTTAGATGTGACACCTATTCTTATTAAACAATATAATTATAAGTATGAGAGTTAAATTTTTGAGGCACTGTACCTATATTGTCTCTATGAGAAAATCTGTGCAACACAGCTAACTATTAAGGAAGACCAAAACCAGCAATACTTTTTTACTCGAGATAGCGAGGATTCTCGGTGGTATACCTGAATAGTTTTTTAGTGAGAGTCATGTAAAAAGGCAAAATAATTGAGGATAATTAAAAGTATGTCAATGGATATCGACACCTGAGTGGAATGAGGTGATGTTTCCGAATCTACTCGCAAGAGGTGACAGTTCGTAGTTTATTCCAAGAAGGTGTTCGTTCCGAATATACTGGCAGAAGGTGACAGTTCGTAGTTTGTTCCAAGAAGGTGTTCGTTCTAAATCTGCTGCGGAGAAGGTGTTGGTTCAATGATTGTTTCAAAAAGGTGTGGGTTCCGAATCTGCTCAGAAAAGGTGTTCGTTTATAACTTGTTCGAAGAAGGTGCTCGTTTGCTGAATGCTTTTACTCTTGAAATATTGTCTTTTTGAATTTGAAAATGAATATAAAGAGTGGTCCTGTATTATCATTGTTTTATATGATCCTGCATACTGCAGATTCGGAATCATCACCTTCTCGAAACAAACGATGAACCATCACCTTCTGCACACCTTATTTCTCTCAGAAGTAGATACAATGTTGAATAACGATAACCTATGGAACAACGATTCAGATAATTGAAATAATTAAAAGTTGAAACAACAATCTCTATAGATGAGTTGAAAATTTGATCTAGCCGTCTAGTCTACTGTATTTCTACCTATAGCAAAGTAATTTGCACACATGTTTCTAATATAGAATATGAATGCACAGAGCATACACAGTACAGAGAGAGAGAGAGAGAGTGGAGGTAGACAGTGAGTAGAGTGAAAACTAAATAGGTAGGGGGACAACATTAAAGTATTGCTCTGTAAGTTTTGCCAGTAGCAGTAGCGGGTTCGCTTTTATTTTGCTTTCGCCTTCTTTGCTTTCGCCTTATGGTTGACGGGAACAATGATGCATCCCACGTCCATTGTAGTCCCTCGTGGACAGAGAGAATGCTGAACGAGAGAGAAATTAGTCAAGGGAGATGTCGGGTGACAGTCACTCGTTGCTGATTACACGGACCATTATGCAACTACAACACCACCCGGCAGTATTCAGTCCATGTCTATAGTCTATACGGAAAAAACATTTAACAAAAAATAAACTTGAAAGAAAACACGCGTGCCATTATCATTTTTCTTTGTCTCACGCCATTTCTTGATTAAAATTTAAATTCATACAAATTTTACTTTTATTCCAGGGGGCCCATACATACCTTACGTTATGGATTTTTTGACTGAATCAATCAGTGACTTGAAAAGCTGCGCTGAATTTTTTTAAAACAGATTCAGCAATTAAATTTTCTTAAATTATCTATTTAAAATTATTAAACAAATGAGGCATGTCTTGAGTTATGCATATCGCTCGGCATATCGTTCTTCAAATTAATTATAATTCTATCAAATCTGTTACGTGTTTATCTTGAACACTCTACCACATTTGATAACCGCATATTCTTAAATCATCTGATTTATTTAGTAAAAATTATTCATTCCATTAGTGAGTCAAAATGACTGAGAATCAGTCACTCCCGACTTATTTCAATAAGGAGTGTTAGAAGTTTTTTTCGTATTGCTAATAAGTTGAAACTACTCCTAGAACAAAAGAAAAGGGTTTAATGAGGGAATAATTGAATTGATCATTTTTTATAAAATTAATGTAGATATAAAAGTAAAATAAATGTGAAGCGCGCCTTAAATTAATAGAAATATTTATTCCATTTTCAAAGAAATAGTTCAATTTTTGAACAAAAGAGATAGATTTTGAATAACGAAAAATACATTTCCAACCATACCTCGAATCATACAGTTCTATGAACAACGAAGTAGTTGAGGTTTGAGGTAAAAAACGAATACTGAACACAATTATGAAACTTTCGACCGAAAAAAGAAGACTTTTGGAGAATATTTTTCTTTCAACAAAAAAGTTCGAATTCTAAACTTCAGACGCGCATTTTCAACGAAAGGGTCAAATTCTCAAACAAAAACAGATTAATATTATCAACCCGATTGTTGAATTTATGAGCCAAACAGACGGATTTTTGAGAAGATAATTGACTTTTCGAAAAGGCAGTTCAAATCCAATCGATCTTTTATATGATAAGAGACGCGCTTTTCATTCAGAAAGATCGAAAAAAGATGAGTTTACCAGATATGTACGTAAATATCTTACAAAATAGTCGGATCGAACAATTATCAAAAAACAAATAGAAGCAGTTCCATTTTCTACCACAAATGTCAAATTTTCAACCCGAAAGCAGTTGTATCGTGCCCAAAGAGATAAATTCAACAAAATAGTTTCATTTTTTTCAAAATAATTAAATCTTCAACAAAATTGTTCGAGTTCCAAACCACATATATTAACAAGGATTTCAAATTTATCAAGTTATCCTCGAATATTCCAAAGACTTCCGGAACATTCATGAATTTCGAGGAATTTCAAGCGAGATTTCAAGGCATTATTTCTAATGGAAAATTAATCTTCTATGGTTGAAAAATCAGGCCCTTGATTTAGATTTAAGCTTCTATTTGGGAATTAATTTTTTTGCTCAAAGTTTCGTTTCTTTGAATTGGAAATTCATTCATCATATAGTGGGGGGGGGGGGGGACTCTTTTTTGGATGGAAATAACTTATTTTCTTACCTTCGTAAGCTACAAGTTATTGTAATTGTTTATAAATTTAACTGCTCGTTAAAAGCTCAATATCTTGTTAGAGTCATCTCTTCTGGTCGAATATTCAATTTCCTTGTTTTAAATATATCGTTTTGCATAAGGAATTTGTCTCTTATGGTAGGAATGTAATCTTTAGTTGTTTAAAATCAATTAAAATGTAGAAAATTAAATTTTTCTGGTTGGAAATGAAACTGCAGTCTTTAGGATTCGCCTTTTCGGCCTAAAATTTCGGAGATTAGGTTTTCTGTCTAAATTTCAATATGTTCCTTTGAGAAATTCAACTATTCGTTTCAAACTGCATTATTGTAGTTCAAAAGTTCAACTACTTGGTCAAAATTTACCGATTAAAAAAAAAAGTTTTGTTGAGAATTCGTCTCCTCCGATCTAAAATCCATTTTTCATGATAGGAAATTCATCTTCCTTTGTTGAAAATGAAGATTTTGTTGCAAGTTTAATTATCTGATTGAAAATGTAACTGTTTTAAGTTGAATCTCCAACTCTCCAATTTGAAAATTTCCTCGAAAATTTCCTCGGAAATTTCAGCATTTGGTAGAAATGCATTTTTGGAACAGAAAATTCAACTATCTGTTCATGAACTCAACTATTGTGTTTGAAGTTTGATTATTTCGTTGAAAATTCAACTGTTTTTGCCAAAAGTTCTTCTTTTCAGATTGAAAATTTATTTGTTGTATGGTGGAAAAGTCATCTTCCTTTGTTGAAAATGAACTTTTTCTTACAAGTTTATATTTCTGGTTGAAAATTCCATTGGAAAATTTCGTCCTTGTGGTGTGAAATTTCGAGTATTTATTGAGCTATTCAGTTGAAAATTCACCTGTATTTGTTTGAATTTTCACCTTTTAATTAAAATTTGACCATTTGGTAAATAATGCACTTTGGTAGGTATAGAAAATTTAACTGTTTGGATATAAATTTAACTTTTTTGTTGAAGACATCTTTTTTCGTTGAAAATTCAACTGTTTTGTTAAGTATTTGTTTTCTTTTTTGGATTAGGAATTAGTTTTTCATCATAGAAAAATATCTTCCTGAGTTTAAAAGAACTTTTCTGAAATTCCACTGCCTCCTGGAAAGTTTGTCTTTTTGGCTCGAAATTTAAAATATTCAGCAAGCTATTCAGTTACAAATGCAACTGTTTATGATTGCTCTTTAATCTGTTTTGTTTAGGCATTTCATCGTGTGGTTGAAAACGCATTTATGTAGGAAAAAATTTAACTATTTAGTTCCAATTTTTTTTTTATGGGAAAACATGAGTGGAAAATTAATGTTGGACGGTTGAAAATTAACCTTTGGCTGTTGAAAGTGAATATTTATTTTTTTATGCTAGAAAAAATAATTTTTCGACTTTCGAGTAAAAAATTTGACTGTCTGCTTAAAAATTTGTCATTTTACGATCTCGATCATTTTGGCTTGAAATTTTAACTATTCAGCAAGCGATTGAGTTAACGATGCAATTTTCAATAGTTGACTTTCAAACCATTTTTTTAAATATTCGACCGTGTGGTTAAAAATTCATTTTGCTGGTAGAAATCTCACTGTTTTGAAATTCTAGTATAATAATTGTTCGTAGAAACTATTGCTTTTTCCCCAAAAAGGTGTCCTTGGTTAAAAATGGAACTTATTTCTTGAAAATTTTACTCGAGATTTTACCGCCTTCGAAAATCGTATCTTTCTGGGTAGAAAATTTACCGCTTGCTATATTTTGAGCTGCAAAGTCTAATACTTTATTTGAATTTGATTGAATTTGCTTCGTTTTCTAAGGGTAAGTCCAAGCCGGATATGAATTGTGAACTATAGACTGATTTCTTAGGAAAGAAAAATAATCATTTTTGTCCCACTGTGTGTTGGGGTACTTCATCGTCTCACGATGTCTTTTGTCCACGCGGAGGACTTGGAGTACCGTAGAGCGTAGAATATATGACTTTTCTAGCATACAAAAAATGGTCACGGTTGGCCATTGTCAATAAAAATAAAATGTTATTTCCGCAGTTTGGCCACTTTTCCTTTTTCTGTACAGAGAATACATCCGTGAGTTATGTAGTTCCTTAAGCACCAAATTGTGGCTAAAATGCACACATGTTTCCCATTTCCCTGAGAATGGAGAATTTTGAATTCGAGCCTTAGGATTCTAAAGCTCGACAGTTTCGAAAAATGGATTTATGAGGGTAGATTTTTTGCTGAATTTTTTTCATCGACCACTTTAATCACAATAGTAAGCGTGTCAAAATACATATACGCACGTGTGCAATATTGAGTGAGATTTCCAAAGATTTATTCTTGCATTTCTGCAATTAAAATCCAAAATTTTGTTGGTTCACCCAGTATAAATATTGCATAAATGAATAAATAATTATAGATCATAAAGTTTGCTAATAAATGATAAAAAAATAAATTTTCTGCCAAAAAGATATCATACACGTGATGGACACACCAGAATCCGACTCGATTTGAAGAACATGAAAAGCTGACATGGAAACCAATAACTAAAATAACTAAAGTTTAAGATATTTAAATCGAGGTTTAAATTTAAAGCAACAATTTAGATCCATTTAAAGACCTTCGTAATGAATAATTCAAAAAGTATTCATACTTGAAAGTATTTAAAAATTAAATAATAACACTTAAATTGAAGATTTAAAAATTGATCGACCTCAAGTTGGAAGCATTTGAAATTGAATAATTTTACATCAATACATTAAAAATATTATGGTTTCATTTTCAAATCTCCAAAAATTAAAAAATTTTATTATTTCATAATAATTACGTTTTACAGTTTCCAGGTCGAAGTGTTTTGCATGAAAACAGTTTGTAATAAATTAACCAGTTTTTGAATGGAAGTCTTGGATTTTCAATATTTTTATCACAAATTTCATAATCAAAGCCTTATTGTAGAACAATGCTATACGGGTTTCCGTTATTTCTATTACGTTGATGTTTTTTTATAGGAGATCGACATTTGCATTTGAAAAATCATTGGATTTACAATTTTCAAACAATTGTAGGTTACATTGGTAAATTAAATAAAAAATGTATATTTAAAACCAATACTAATCATTTTAATTTTCAACGATATTAGGAATAGTCTAGCAATAAATTCCTGATTAGGTATGTTGGTGGTTTTCTCGTCGGAAATTGGTAAAAAAATCGAAAAAAATTATATTTCGAAGAGGTTTTACCCAGAGTTTCACATTTTTACATTTGGCAGGAGAACACAAATATTTTAACAATTCTAGATTTTGCTCGACGTTTTATCAGAAAACAGTTATTTCAAACAAAGATTATTTGTTTTCGAAAATTTAACTTATATTTTCCTCTTTTCTCTGTCTAACCCGGTCTAACCTAATTTGAACAAAAATATGTGAGCCTGTCAAAAAACCCATTTAAAGTTTTATTCTTTGCTGAAATTTTGATGTATTTTCTGAACATTCAGTAATTTGTTGAAAAGCTATCATTTTTGTTTATAATCAAATTGAGTTCTGGAAAAATCATCATTTTGGGTCAAAAATTCAATTTTTATGGCTAACAATTGCACAACTTGGATCAATATTATTGTATTTTTGTTTTAAGAATTCATATTTCATGGTTAAAAAATGATCTATTCTCAAGGAAATTATTTTCTTCTTAGTAAAAAGGATAGTTTTGGTTTAAAATGAAAATATTTGGCAGAAGATTGATTATTTCGACTGAAACTTCAGCTATTTCATTTTTAGTTAACAACCTATATTCTTGTTGTGGAATTTCATGTATTTCATTTGAAATTTATTATTGAAGGCTAGAAATTTACCATTTTGCCTCCAATTCACCTCTCATGGCAGAAAATAATTTTTCTTGTTTGAAAAATTACCAATTTTAGTAGCAAATTCATCTTCCTGTTGGAAATTAATTTTTTTGTTTGAAATTTTTCTTTTGGTTGAACTTAAATTTTCTTGGTTGTAAATTCATCGTTTTAGTATTATCTTATTTGAATTGTTACGCGTTCAATCAAAAAATTAATTTCCTTGTAGGTACTTCATTTCTTCGGTTGAAAATATGAATATGGTTGAGAATCAATTTTTAAGTGAATATTACTTTTATTCAAAAATTTACTCCTTTGGTGGTAAATTGGATTATTTTGTTGTATAATCATTTCTTTTATGATCAATTATTTTATTTTTACTGAAAACTAAGCTATTTCATCTTTTATTGAAAATGTATTTATTCGTTCAAAAATCCGTCTTTTTAGTAGATATTCATCTTCTTGGTGCAGTATTCATTTCTTTGAGCGGGAACGAGGCGGGAAATTTAACTTTTCTCTCTGAAAATAGTTTCTCCTATTGGAAATTAACTATT
Source organism: Neuroterus valhalla (assembly GCA_011762715.2). Taxonomy (NCBI): domain Eukaryota; kingdom Metazoa; phylum Arthropoda; class Insecta; order Hymenoptera; family Cynipidae; genus Neuroterus; species Neuroterus valhalla. The sequence continues at coordinate 9,330 of WSXT02132169.1, forward strand.
TTGTCGAGCATTCATTTTCGCACTAGAAGATTCATAATTTTTGTTGGTCATTTACTTTCTGTGTCAAAAATTGAAGTAGTTTGTAAAAAATTCATCACACTGTAGAAAATGGATTTTCTTGGTTGAAAATTGGTCGTTTTGGTTGAAAATTCGTAATTTCAGTTTCAAATTAAACTATTTGGTAAAAATTTTATCTATTTAGGTGAACTTCCAATATACCAGTTTGATATGCACATTTTTGTTGTTAATTCAAGTTTTTCGTTGAGAATTTGTTTGCTTAGAACAGACTTTTCTTTATGCTAAGAACTAAACTATGTGTATATTTTTTTTGGTAAAAATTGTATCTTTTTGAGTCGAAAATATTTGTTTTCCGTTAAAAGTTTGTTTTAATCGTAGAACTCCTTGCCTTGTGAATTTGAGTATTTCCTTGAAAATACTTTTCTTTTGCAGAAAATTGATGTTTATGCCTTCAAAATTTGATAGATATTTATAATTTCAGTGGTGTATTTACTTTTTTGGTTTTAAATTTGAATATTTTCTTGAAAATTCGTTTATTTTCTCAAAAGTTAATCTTTTTTAGTCGAAAATTTATGTGTTGTGTTAGAATTTTTTCCTCGAGTTTTTCTTCCTTCTCAAACTTCTTTGGTTTTTAATTTGAATGCATTATTGAATATTCGTAACCTGGGTTGAAAATTTATCTTTTTGGTTAAAATTTTATCTCCCTCGGTGAAAAATGCATGTTTTTTTTTTGAAATTTGTTTTTTTTTGGTAAAAAATTATTCTCCTTGGGAGGAAATGCATCTTTTTTGTTGCGTCTTTTTGACTTTGAATTTGAAATTATATTGATCATTCCATTTGTTTATTCACCTTCCAATTTGTGCATTTCATTATCAGGGTTGAAAATCTGTTTCCTTGGTTGAAACTGTATCTTCTTTGGTCAAAAATGGATGTAGTTTTTTTTTCAAAGTTTGTGTTTTTTGTAGAGATATAATCACGGATTTAATCTTTCTGGCTACAAATTTATGCCTCTATAGGTAAAAGCTTATGTATCCTAGTGGTTTTTGTCTTTCTGGTGAAAAAAAATATATAGCCTTGGTCAAGAATTAATCATTTTATCATTTAGTTAAATATTTGTTTCTTTGGCTGCATATTGAAATATCTCGTCATGAATTCGTCTCTTTGGTTGAAAATTCACCCTCTTTTAGTTCAAAATTAATTTTTTTTTTACTTTCTCATCATTTATGATTGGGAAAGTATTAGAATCGTCCGAAATTTCACATCTTGAAATTTCAACGGATCTCCACGTTTCGAGACCCCCTGAAGCCGAAAATCAAGTTTTGGCGAT
>WSXT02132180.1:0-10674 GCA_011762715.2 Neuroterus valhalla
AAAGTTATTGATCCCTGCCTCTTTACTGGTATCCTAAGAAGCATATAGTGGATATAGAGCAAATTTGAAGCGTCTACGACACCATTGAGTCTGAATAATATTGGGCTCCGTGGCGCAGTAGATAACGTGCTGACTTAATAAATCGGCGGCCAGGGTTCGAATCCTGGTCCAGAGCTCGAGTTCATTTTGGGTTTCCCGGAGGAAACTATTGTTAACTGTTGTTACGGGGGGTACCCTTTCTACATATTCATTCCGAATGAGAAGGTATTGGTTTTTTTCGGGAAAATCGACCACAGTGGAAAATCCACGTTTTGAGACCCCCTGTGTTAGAAAAAACTATTTTTACGAAGATGTCTGTCTGTAGTCTGTAATCTGTGGACTCGATACTGCCGAAAGAATGTTCATATTGGACTGTGCTGTGGTACACTTTTTTAAGGCCGGAAAAAAGGATGAGTTCGTTAACCAGCCATCTTTGAACAATGGTTAAGGTTTTATCCATCAAAAAAGCTTTCCATAAAATTAGAAATGCAAATTTTCGCTCAAACTATGTGTTTCTTAAGGCCAGTAGAACCTTAAGTTAAAATAATTTTTTTTTTTTTTCTCATAAAAAATAACGAAAAATTCAATAATTTACATAGAAGAAGAGGTTTTCAACAGTTTGTCAATATTTGCAACGCTGTGTATGCCATTGTAAACTAAATCAAGCATGGAAGAAGCCGAGCGCGAGATCTGAATGACGCGCAGCCTGGGTACGCTCAAACTTGCGAGTGAAGCGAGCAGATTTTTGAAATTTAAAATGCTTGGAGTCCTATATTTATGCTATCTGTCGGAGGAAAAAAACTGTTCAGTTTTTTTAGCGGCATATTTTACAAATCCAAGTAGTTGAGTTTCCTACCCATTTTTTTCAGTGAGTAATTTTATAGATGATTTCGTGCCCTTGTGGCCAAATAATAGTAGGCATATTGTATACCAGGGCATCGGAATATTCTTTTCACGACCCAGCATGATTTCTTCTAAACACGCTCTGGCTTAAAAAGACTTCGTTGCTTTTTACTCAATATTTCATGCAATAAGAGTATGGGTTTCCACCTTTCTCGTTAACTTACGTCTTACGTTTGAGGTTAGTTCAAGTGAGGCGAAGTAACGAATCTACATGGGCATTCTCCGTCAAAGTGCACTTTATCAGCCTAGGCTGGTAAATTACCCCACCACCAACAAAGACCTATTATGCTACTCGAAAACACGCAGTTAACGCAGGGAAACCATACTCGTATGACATAAATTGATTTTTTCTCTGTTATTTATGTCTTATTCAGCATTTCGAGTGGATTTCTAAAGGGTGTTCCATAATTCACATAAGATTTCAACCAAATTGGATGAGGTTATATTTATGTATGGAAAAGCAGATCGGACAGATGACCTCCATTGCTTTGCTGGCACAAACACCCTTTATGTCGAAATTTTCCGAGACGATTTCGCATGAATTTCGCTGAATCGTGTACTCCATCGTTTCGGTGGTCAGAATCGACCCCTTGGATCATTTCGGTGAACAGTCCTGACCCCAGGCCCGTAGCCAGGATTTCGTTTGGGGGGAGGGGGGGGGGCGACGAATTTCCAAGTGACATTATGATTATTCGTCCCTTCACATACGTGAAAATCACAACCATTATTTTCTAGAATTTCGGGGACCACCCTCTCTGGCTACGTGCCTGACCCCCATGATCATGCTATTCAACACTCTTGGATTTCTTCCTACGGGGTTATCTGAAGTCGAAGGTCTACATCCGTGCATTGGAAGAGGAGATTAAATGCTGCATTAACAAAATCCAGCGAAATTTATGCAAAATGGTCATGGAAAATCGACGAAAGAGAGCGTATGTGCCAGAAAGGCCGTAGAGGTCATCTGCATGATGTGCTATTTCATGATAACCCTATCCTATTGTACTTTGTGTAAGAGAACATTTGAAAAATGTGTTTTCTATACAATTCAAATCTTGCGTGAATTATGGGACACCCTTCCAAAAATTATTTTGAAAAATTGATGAGCTTTGAAAAATGTTCAATAATTCCAATAATTCTGAATTTTTAGGGGTCAAAAAAGCTGCTTCATGTCTTCGGAAAGGTCGACCAATACGCAAGACTGAAAATGCATGTCCGTCGAAAAATTAAGAATTTTTTTCTCCAAAACCGGTTTGCTAAATCAGAAAATTTCTTCAATTTGAAAGATGTATTCTGTATCTCAAAAAACTGAACAGTCCTTCTTTCTTTGACAAAAAGGAAAAAGAAAGGACCTCAAACATTTTCAATTTTAGAAATTCGTATTTCACAGACCAATTCTGTCGCAGGAAACGCTTTCGTCTGTTGCAGAGAGCCTACTTCACTGATTTGGTATCATGAATGCAGCTTCCAGATACTTTAGGTATCGGCAGGTCTTTCTGATGACAATGTGTCTAGTGGCAAGTCGTCCAGCAGCATAGACCTTCATGTCATCCATATAAAGGTAATGAGGGCTTGAAAGCTGCCACCCAGCAAGATAACACTATTCTTTGTAACGCGATGTTTTGCAGAATTGACGGTAAATCTGATTTCTCAAAAGAGCATCAACCTTTCTACGTCCATCAATGGGAGGTTGAGTCTCAGTAAGCTTCCTAGTTATCAATCAAGGCCATCAACAGATTGCGCTTGTAGAAACCAGCGTCTTCATGCTTACTATTCTCTGTGAGTGGCATAAAAACATTCTCAATATTTATGTAACTTTCAGTTCATACACACTCGTGAAGACGTGACGTGCGCCAAGTCGCAGTAAGTTTGAAATCCGAAGGGTTTCTAGTCAAATTTTATTTAATAATTCGATAGACTCAAATAAATCTTGGCATCAATTTGAAAATGAATGACGGTGATATCTTTATTAAGGTATGTATAGTTACGTACTGAGGACCAGATATACGAAATGATTGAACATGGAAATCGATAGTGCCAAAAAGTTGCTATGTTCTATTACAAACAAAAAAATCTTATGATATTTTTCAATTATAATTAGTCCTAGGGGATTTGCTTTTAAAAAATAAGCAGGGATGACATTTTTTCAAAGATTCGATTGATTTTTGTTCAAGGAAATTATGCACTGAGTAAACTGTTTTGCTTGACCAACGACAATTGTATCAGCTCAACAAAAAAATGTTGCTCTTCATGCAACAAAACTGTTTTGTTGGCTCGACAAAATTTTCTTGTTGAGTCTTTTTGTTTGAACAAAAAAAACTGTTTTGCTCACCTAAAAAAACTGCTTTGTTAGCTTCATAAGAGTCTTTTTTAGTCGAATTGAATGTTTTGTTGGCTCAACACGATTCTTTGGTTAGCCTAGCTAAATTATTTTGCGGCTTCATGAATTATATACCCCGATTTCAGGTTTCACTCACAGTATAGAATATCCGCCACATTGGAAATAAACGTTCTGGCGTTCTCCGCAAGGGTGTACCAGCGTAATCACGTATCTCGTTGGTCTAATCGAATAGTTTTGTTGAATCAATTTTGTCTTAGTAACAAAATATCGTGTTAGAACAATAAAATAATTTGAATTGAGAACACAAATTTTGCTTTGAAAACAGAAGCAGCTCAACAAAACAGTTTTTTGCGATTACAAAATTTTTTTCCTCAGTATAGCTTGCTTCGCCAGTGCAACTAAAGACATATCATACTTAAAATTATTTTTCTTTTTTTGACATCTGAATGAAAAGTAACTCTACAGGCATGCAATATCCCTGTAATGGAAGACTCACCACTTCCGACAAGTGTTGGCTGCCGAAACAGGTGTTTCCTAAAAATGTATGAAAATATTATGAATTTCTTACGATATACGATATGATTTGTTTATACATTGCTTACAATTATTCGATAATATGTAAAATAATTAATTTTTAGAATTTAAACAATTTTTTAGCGTCTAAGGCAGGTTTGGTTCATATTACCTTACTGATGAGTCCAATGAATCAGCCCAGGACGAAACGTTTTAACATCAATTATTCATTATAGATGTATATTCATTTTTTAAATATTGATTTTTGTGGGAATTGATTAATTAAAAATAAAAAGTATAGACCCAAATGCTAGTATAAAAATTTTTCTTTTACAAGATTGAAAGGGTCTCCAAAAAAATGGCTTTATAACGTAGATTTAATCTAAAAAATTTTGGCGGACCTTTTTTCCCTGATATTGATGAGATTTCCCAGATATTTACCTGAATTTTCCATGATATTTCCCTGATTTCCAGAAATTGTGGTAACCCTGCTTCAACACTGATGTTTACGCCTTAGCTTGGGGGTTTTTCCTTAGGGGACCATCCCTAGACAAATCTCCGCGACCTCGTATTTAATTATATTATAAGTAAATAGAGGTTTCCAGTACATTTCGGGTATTGCTTACTATGATTCCCTTTGTGCCCTCTATATTAGTTTCAACTGAATTTCCGTAATACGCGCATAAAAAATCCCTCTTTTCGTGCTTGTTAGGTGAATCTTTTCACACATTTTTTTAACATTTTAGTAATTTTAGCGCACATAATTTCTTTCTCCTACACTTCTAGATGGCTCCGCTTTGGACACAATTTACAATCATGGAAAGAGAGACATTTTTTACACTGATTAGAAATAATATTGAGTGACACACGTGTTATGTCTGTACGTGTATTTATTTGTAGAATTAGGAAAAAATGAAACTCAAATTAAATCACATAGCCATTCTTAAAAATATAACACTTTACTTCTCAAAAAAGTTCTTTAAAGTTGGAATGGAAAACAAAATAAGACGAATACATCATGTGGTTTTTCGAAATCTTGTAATTATCGCAAGAAACTGATTGTCAATAATAGTTGCCCGGAAAGGAGGGAAGGATCAAATTCCGACTTGAAAGTAATATATAAATATACATTCGAGATCAAAAAAATGTTTTTTGAATTCCGTTTACTCAGGTCGAAAACCGCCATATATAGTTTATGCCATAAACGAATACTGCGCTGTGCTTATATAACTAAGCTTAGACTTGTAAATAATATATATATATATATGTGTGTGTGTGTGTGTATATATATAATGAATAGAATAGCCTAAATGAATAGATACAACTGCGTAACATGAAATAAAATCTATAAGTTCCTTGCTATGCCTGGAATAATCTATGAATGCCGAACTCAAATGGCTAAATTATCATGGATACTCTTCAATCATATTTTTTCACGCGTACTAAGTATTTCGATAAAATTTTCCATCCAAAACTAAACTACTGGAAGAACTGATTTCAACTTCTGTAAATATACTAATATTGTCTTTTTCATTATTCATCGAGATTAAAAGTGGAAACATATGAAGATTTGATAAACTTTCAATTATTTTTGACACTATAAGAACAATCTTCCGATAATCTCTTATGAACTTTCATAGGCAGAGACAGTTTTTTATACAGAATTTGTTTCTAAAAAAAAGTATCACCACTTCTTCTACCTTATCATTTATACTGATACCTCTTGTAGAGAAGACACTCATCTGAAATCTGATTCTATGAATAATTTTGTACGCTTTCGATATTGTCAAGTGAGAGTATGCGTCCTGCACGTAAAAGTATATTACACAAATATTGCGACCAACGACAGAACCAGTGACTTACGTGATATCGCACGACTGGATGTGTTATTACGTGGGGAATTATTCAACTATAAAAGAGGAGCAATTTTGATTTTTGAAGAAAAAAAAATCTGTCATTATATAGGACTTGCGCAAGGAGATACTCATGCCTTTTCTCATCAATATTGCAACTACAGAGATATGATTTGTTAAGTGTATTTCAGGCTATGCGTGCAACGATTCTTTCGGGACTTGAGGACCCAAGAAAAGTTCTTTCACGTATACGACAATCATAATAATGCCCGTGTAACTTAGTATTGCCAGCCTAACGCGTATAGGTTAGAAATACCTATTACTTAAAATTTATATAACTTTCCCATTGATTCTCATGCTTGAACTTTCATCCTTTATCTAGTACAAAATTAGTCGTATTAACCATTTCTCACTTCAAAAGGTTACTGAGTAAGAACAATTTTTGTGAGCATATTGCAAAGAATTTTTGGGAACGAGTTGTAGAAGAAGTGAATTTGAGAGTACAACGAGAATATTATTGTAGTTCTTGATAGAAACCGGAAGAAGCGTGAACGTCAGTCACGCCTTGTGCGTTCAATTCTGATAATGTACGCTCTAAATAATTTTTGTCTGGATACGCATGTCCAGAGGTAGAAGGCCCCAACTCCGTTTTGTGATGGATTTCGTTCCAGGTAACTACGTCTTCACGTCCAGTGGTTACAGATCGTCCGATCGTGAATATCAGTCTTCTTTCAAAAGCAACTTGGAGTAGTCTTAATACCCTGCGTCCGAATTCACTATCTGGAAGATAACAAACTCTCGGGAATCCTACTGCGTAGTACATCTGTCCTGGATTGGGATGTTCCGGTCCTTGGATCCCAGATGGAATACTGGTTGCAAACATAGGTAAAACAAACTAAATTTAGAAATCAAATTATTCTTCTATCGAACTTGTTAATAACAGTCAAATTATTCATAGTCCAATGATTTATAGTTGCAAACGTTTTCGTAGATTTATATATTTTGATAGAAAGTAAGAAAAGATTCATTCTCTGAAAACGTACAAGATAAACACTTTCGTTCAACAAATTGGTTTTCAAAATGACAACGGTTAATAGTGTACAATGATTTCCAGTACACCGTTCTACTGAGTTCTTCATGATTTACAGGTTTCCCCTGAACTGCGGCACTCTGATAAGTGACTTTGTTCTGAACAAAATGACAATATATTGGGTAAAGATATTATTCTTTAGATGAAAAGGAACGATACCACAGAAGGAAAATATTTTCTACCAGCAAGTGTTTTTGGCATTAAGAAACTTAAATGATGAATAGACGAATTTTACCAAAAAATCGACCTAGACAGACTGTTATTCTTCAAAAAAAAAAAAAAAAAATTTATAGAGGAATTCACAGCTGGGCAAGTTTGAGTAAACTAGTTATCAACTTGTCAGAAACTTCAACACACTTGAATGCATTCACAATCGTGCACAATAAAAAAAAACTAAGAAGAAGTAAGAGAATTAATGCATATTTAAAGTAATACTTACTTTAAAAAAAAGCATGAGCTTTTATTTGCATTTGAAATCTCTGTTATGCTGGAGTAGCAAACTAACGAAAAGAAGGTCCAATTTTTAAGAGACATTTTACTTTGTGCAGGAAAGTCATTTTACGATTGTTCTGTGGAGTGTGAGCCAAATAGTTAATACTAAAAGATAATATTTATTGAAGAAAAGTGTTCCACGCGGCGTTAAATCATTATAAGCTGAAATTATTTTTAATTAACGTATGTAGCGAAAAATTTCATCTAGAATATGCAAAGAATGTTAATAATAGATGATCAAAACTGAAATACAAATTCTACCCCTACTTTAAGGTTTATGCCGTATTGCGACAGTTTGTTTCTCTAGACGAGAAAATACTCTTCCGATTTTTTCAGATTTTTAAAACAGTTTCAGAGGTTGCGAGTATCAAATTCAAGTACAAATTTAGATTCCCGCAACTCTTTAACTTTTTCAAAGATACATATTGATTTAAGAATAACATCTTATGTATAGAACTTGTAGCGAATTCAATCGACGAAACTCTCATTTCGTGCCCGATTGAGAGAAAAATTATTTGGCGTTAATAAAAGTCATTTTAATATTTTCTCCGTTACTAACATGTGATAAAACAGCAATAAGAGTACATAAATAGGATAAAGAAAGAATAATATAATAAACCATTTTTCCTGACAAGATAAGTGTCCACTGTTCAACTGCATATTTGTTTCGAATATAAAAAAAATATAGGTAAATAATAGCATCTCACATTTTCGTCACAAGAAAAGTATAGATTGTTCAACTGTATGTTTTTTTTGTAAATTCGAGAAAATATAAAAAAATTATTTTGCATCATACAAATTATTCTTTCTTCCTCCTATTTTTGTACCTATATTGCTATTCTATCAAATTGAAGTGACGAAAAAACGATGAGTCTTTTCTTGATATGTATCACATATCATTTCCCAATATTATGGAGATGGTGCCGTAATCCCGACAATCCTTGCGAAAAGTGTTTGGGAAAATACACACACACACACACACACACACACACACACACACACACACACACACACACGCGCGCGCGCGCGCTTAAGAAATCGAAAACCACGAGAATTTTAATTTGTGCGTAAACTTGATTAGGTGAGTATTTTCTCACCTAAAGAAACAAACGGTCCCGATACGGCCGCTGGAAGAGGAAAATAAGTTTTTTCCAAAGCACCTAATAATATCACGTTAAATAATAGTATACTTTTTCGAAGCTTCTTGAGAATCATTTGCATCGAAAAAATTTCGATCTCGAGAAAGTTCTTAGAAGGTTCTCGGCTAAAATCTCTAACTTGAGGTAACTGGTCATTTATCAAACTTACTCGTAAGTAATCTGGATGGTATTTGTATTCGGGAAACCAGGCAGTGAGCGTGGGATTCTAGTCCAGTTCATGCTTCCAGGTGGCTGGTTACCTCTTTTCTCACCGTAGATCAATCGACATACAGGACACTGAATGTACATCGGATGCTGCTGAGTACTTAACATAGCGTTGAGGCACGCCAAATGTAATCTGTGTCTACAACGTATCAATTCTACTGTCAGGGGCTCAGGAGGACCAAGACATACGGGGCACGAGTCAGTACCATCGCTCTCCACGACTTTAACGTACTGTGATATCACGTCGGATGCCATGTCCACTCCTAAAAAAATATTAAGGAAATTTGTAAATACAGCTGTGCTATTAAAACTACAGCCCAATCTCAACGCTGCTCCTAACTAAGCTCTAGATCTCGAAATATGTCTTTTAAGATATGTACACGCACGCGCAGTCATAAAAATGATGTCTTCCTGACTTTTTGGAACTATAAATGCACACTTCGTCATAACAATGCTATCTTCTTATATGTAAGTGAAATGAATATGTGCTCGATACATTCGTTTATATTTCTTATACTTGACAAAAATGTTTGTCGACGTTAATCTATTCAATTTAAAACATATGTAATAAATGCTAGTCTTAATAGTTCTATAAAAGGTTGGTCACTATCTACGCAAGGAGAATAAACTACATAAGCCAAACGTAGTGCAAAGAAAAATGAGAACGTTTATGGATGCAGTACAAGCCTCTATTCCCTAGGTGTACCACTCTTGTTAAAAAGGTATAGCACTATGCAGACGTTTCAAAAGAACATTTCCTACCCTAAAGTAAATGTTATCTAATTTATGGCTCAATATTTTCCTAAATAATAGAAAAATTGGCCAATTTCGCTCCATTCAGTTTCAGGTAATATCTTCTTTGCTTTCTTTGCACTAGCACCACGCTCGGGAAGTTCGGGAAACGTGCCCGTTTAAGTCAATTTAAGAGGACTTTGAGCTTCTGCAGTCTATTCTCCCGGTAGAGGCATCTTCGTCACACAGCGCTTGACGCATACGTGCCGACCAAGGTTCTTAGGTCGTATAAACCAATTCTATTTACGTTGTGTACATACCAACCACAGAATCCTTGTATGCTTCGTCGCTTCCTACACTACTATCCAACAGGTCGACTGGGTTTTCATGACTAAGATACGTGGAAACAGTGTCCACGCTCTGCCTTCTACCACTTTTTGTGCTGCTAGAATCTGCATCTAGAACTGTATCCCAAGTTTTTTCCTTATGGGCAGATGTGACTGTATCTACAGAATTATTATTTTCTACACCATGCTTGCTGCCAAATATGTTAAAATTGCTTAGAATCACTCGTGCTATGTTTGTCGACCCAGTATCCCCATTCTTGTTCTAAACAGGATACAAAATAAATTTAGATCATGTGTAGAGAAAAGGCAAATAGAGTTACAAAAAATTCACCCACTTTCTTGCTGCTTTTCTTAGTATTATTGCTTGGTGCCTTTTTATGTGTTGTTTTAGATATCGTAGGTTTCAAACCTGCAGGTGAAACTTTTACTCCGGTATTTATCTGCAGCTCTTCCAAAGCAACTTTAACTAAGGGATAAGGCGCTTGCTGTATACGACGAATTGGCCTCACATAGCCCGTACAACAACGCACCTGCGTTAAATTGCAGAAGTTTATAATATACGGGGAGCCTAAGTAAGTCTTTGATACATCTATAGTCTTGTCTCCCTGTAAATTGAGAGCTCAGTATTAGTCTCGCAACCCCGAGTACATTGAGTTTCGATTTTTATACTCAGTGAAGATATATAGATCACCATTTTACTACATTCAAAAAACATCAAATTATTATTAATGTGATGCTTCGCAACAAAGAGTATAAAGCCTGAAAAAAACTAGGTACTGGGACACTCCTGAAATTGGAACCTTGAAAAACTGCTATGTGAAAAAGATGCACTCAAAGTTCGCGAGTAACATATGCGCACGTATTAAATTTTTTCTTCAAACATGAAGTGGGTACCTCTTGCTATGCTCCCATATCTGAGGTTAGCACATGGACATAGGAATAAGAGGGGACCGGGCATTTCGTGCGAGGGTTGAAGCCAAGGGGGGAGAAAAGAAGTGGGGAT
>WSXT02132191.1:0-10674 GCA_011762715.2 Neuroterus valhalla
AAAACGGATTTGGGTTGCAGAAGTGATAACGAACGAAATCCCGTTTTCAGTTTTGATCGTACGTTTCGGTGAACTTTCAACCCATTCAGGAACAGTGTGTCTGGTAGAAATATTTCAGCTGTATTCTAACAAACTCGTCTCTCTTGGTCAAAAAATCGATGTAATAATCCTGATAAGCCTAATTGGGTAATCTACATTTTCAATAATGATGTTTTTCTGTTTCTTCTCATTATTTATTTATTTCTTGAATTTTTAATAAAGTTATCTTGTCTAATAAATAAGATGATTTGATTAATAATATATAATAATCATTCATATTTGAGAGAAAAACGATATCAAAGATGAAAATCGGACATGCAATGTGATACGCGCGCCGGTGTGAGGTACCGCGCTCGACACCGCTAGATACATTACATTTATTCCAATAGTAATAATAATTTCACCATTCTGAAATAAATCGTTTTCGATCGGATTTGAAGTAGAATACGATAAGAATACCAAGAACTTAATTCATGGGGGTCGAAATAGTTAAGAATCAATTTTCAAATTTCAATTGTTTATAACAATTTTAATTTGTTAGAAGTGTTTTTAGAATTATTTTTTCATCAAAGCTTGTTCTTTTACCTTTCAATTGAAAAAAGAAAAATGTCTTTAGCTCAAATAGAACAGGAGTTATGCATTTTTTTTAAATAGTCTTGACGCAAATTCTCAATTTTTTAACCCTTCCTATTTCTCGAGAAATTGCAAAATGAAATAATAATAATAATAATAATTTCACCATTTCGAAATAAATCGTGTTCAATCGTAAATTTGACGTAGAATACGATAAACATACTAAGAACCTAATTCATGGGGGTCAAACTAGTTAAAAATCAATTTAAAAATTTTAATTGTTTATTACAATTTCAATTTGTTGATAGTATTTTTGGAATTATCTTTTCATCAAAGCTCGTTCTTTTACCTATCAAATGAAGAAAGAAAAATGTCTCAAGCTCAAATATTACAGGAGTTGTGCATTTTTAAAAAATAGTCTTCACTCAAATTCTCAATTTTTCAACCCTTCCTATTTCTCGAAAAATTGCAAAATAAAAAAAATTTTAACATAAGTATCTCCTTTTTTTGATGAAGAATCCGTGAAAAAAAGTATTAGCTCAATCAAAAATGGGTCAGTCACTTCTCTGTTCGATTTGTAAAAGAATGTCCCAGATCTGACTGATGAAACGAAATAATAGTTCCATATCCCATAACAATTAATCATATAAAAATAATGTTTCAACTGTCACAAGTTCCTTCAGACAGGAATAAAGTTATACCAAGTTAATCAATTAAGCTCGAGTTCAGACAATTAAGGCTGTAGTTGGATAATTAGAGTAGTGGAGTACGAAATAAAGGCGTGTCGTTTCATCCCTTGGCTTATAGCTGTCCCCAGCTGGTCTCTATTTTGTGCATCGGCACTGAAATTCTCATGATGGAGTCAATTCCAAATGCAGAGCAACAACTATCGAATTTCAGAGGTAATTCTAGTAATTATCCCTCTATCTTCGCTCCAATTACGTACTAGGAAATCTAATAGAATTACAACTTTTTCAAAACCCAAATTAAATTTCCGATTAAAAGTCACCTATTTGATCTATATTCAAATCATCCATGCAGCAAAAATCTGGTTATGATCGCACTAAAAATAATGGAAAATGATCTGTGAACTCGATAACTTTCGAATGAATAAATATATTTGATCGTACTTTTGCTCACGTTCCCAGAGACCAAAAAGAAAGGTCAAGTTCGATAACCAGCCTCTTTCGATCGACGATTACGGTTTAAGTCATGGAAATAAAACACTCTAAATCAAAATTTTCATTTTTTGAGCAATCTATGGGAAATACGGAGAAAAGTAAAAGTACTTAAATTGTTTATGTAAAACATTCCCACAAGTATTTTGTATCCTGTATTTTTATATCAATTTTATATATAGCCTGTGAAAGATATATATTATCAAAAGTTATTACTTATTTTTATGAAAAATTCCTAATGAAAGTTGGTAATACATCTTTTTCTAGTAATAAATTGTCATCATTGTAATTTCGTTCATTAAAACATTAAAATTAGCAAGAATTTGCAAGTTTTCAATGGGTTATTTAATGTAAAAACTTATTCTAATAAGATAAAATTATAAATGAAGCCGTTAAAAGTAACTGAAATTTGATCATTCTAATAATCTAATTATCTATTCATTTCTTGATATATTATTCATAATAAAAAAGGCAGGTAATAATATAAAATAATTATCATTTGAATCTGTGTGAATCAAGTGAGGTTAAGTCAGCCATATTTCTATTTTGGTATTTTGATGTGAAGGGACCCGAGTTTTTTTTTAATCAGTTCAGTTATTAGTGAGGGGAAAAAACTCTGGTCTTTTATAACTAAAAGACCAGTTTCTTTAGGAAAGGGGAAAAATTTCCAAGGAGGAAGAAAGCTTCTTTTTCAGTGTAAAAATAAAAAATTCCAGTTCAAGAACAAAATTGTTCTTTGGAAGAACATCTACAAATTTTGTTCAATTTTTTTTCTCATGAGATGCATAGTTTTAGTATTGATCCAAAAAGAACATCTAAACTAAAAGTCAATTTTCTAGCAAAACTTGACGATATACAAACAGAAGTTTGAAAATTAAAACTTTTTTTTTATGGGATGCGTGGTTTTTGTTCTAATTGTAATCATATTATTATTAGAAATAGACCAACTAAATTTTTCCTAAAACCAAACAAGGCACGAGGTATATAAATTAATATTATATGCATTTGATGCATGAGAGTTAACGGTAATATAAAAAATTTCGTGTCTCGGACAGATTTTGATCGAGTGCGCAGTACGAGACACACGGTGAGAATGTGTTCGTTATAGCTGGAGAAATAACGAAAGAGAAATCACACTCATAAAATACAGCAGACGACATTCTACTTTTAGTTTCGAAAGCTCTATACACAATTGTAGGAAAGTACGAAGACCGATCGCGTAGCATGAGGTAAATTCAAAACTGAGCGTGGAGCGCGAGGTACATTTATTATCAAGCGCGGAGCGCGAGTTCCGAAAGATGCGCGCGTCAGGTGCGCTCAAACTTGCCAGTAAAGCGAGCTGCGCGTAAAGCATGCGATGAGAATGTGCCCGCGCGGCGGGCAGATTTTTTTCCTTATTTTTGTCTGGGCAGTCATATATTCCTCAATTACAATAAGATCCTCTAATTAATAATATCTGTTTGAAGACAGAAATTTTTTTATGTCCAATCGGATCGATGGAAAGCAGAATCGAGCGAGCGCACGGTCTAGTAGGAAAGGGAGGGGATGCTGCTATGAAACGCAAGAGGCAAACGCGGGTATCGAATATTTTTAATACGTTTTCCAAAACTAAACTCACGATATCTTCGAAACTACAAAAAATTTTTCAATAAAATTTCGACGCAATACTCTACAGGCATGAGCGATGGCGTCATAATTGAACAAAATTATCCTTTAAATTTGCAATTTTCCAAATAATCAATCGATTATTATCAAAATTTGTTAAAAACTCTTTCATTGACTTAAGGGGGTATTCTTGTCTAGGAGAATGAATTTCAGGTATTTTACAGGGTGGAGTGAAAAGAAATAAAAAACTTTTTTTATGAGCCATTATTTTACCACATATTTATTACCAATTGAAGAATGTAATTAAAAATTAAAATTAATTAAAATTACGTAAAAAAAATGAAAATCCGAAAAATTAGAAGCTAAGGAAAGTGGGTGTTCTCTAAAAATAGCGCGCCCTGGTTGTCATGATTGTGGCTCTCCTAGTAATCTCAAATGAGAAAAGAAAAATAATTCCTAACACAAATAAATGCTAATATCGCGCTTACCTCGAAAAAAGAAATTTTTTTCACTAAATAGCGGCTATATAAAATATGATGTCATTTTTTTACGATTTTTTTTACTTTGAACAATTTTTTTTCGAATACTAAAAATTCAAAAATCTCATATATTCCTGGTTAGCGCGATAGATAAAGGTATAAAGAAGGCTCGCGGCAAATTTCAAGTGAATCAGTTGAGTGGATCTTGAGATATCATGACAACAGTCTCAAAAAAAGTAGTTTCGAGAAAAACGCGTTTGACTTCGATTCACATAGCAGGATCGGTCTGCTCGCTGCGCCACTGAATTGGCAATATCTCCGAAATTAATTGATATTTTTAAAATCCTTCAAAAGTATATTCTTAAAGGTCTGATTCCGATAGAAAATTTGATTGCGCGCATTTTAAGTCCTTTTAATAAAGTTGATAACTTTATCAGTTTTCGAAATAATCAAGAAAATGTTACTTTTTTCTGCAATCTCAAAATGCGATTTTTTTGTGTTCAACTCGCCATATGTTCTACATTGATGAATATTTTTTAATGAAAATTTCAGGAAATCTGCATCATCATATAAAGAGAATAATGGTCTTTATAGGAATTCAATTGATTGTCACTAGAAGTTTATATCTATTTTTATTCTTCTTATGGCGTAAATTAGATATTGGAAGTTTCAAACGCTTCGGAAGTCCAACGGATTTTCAGAAAATTAAAATTGATGGTCACCTAAATTTTTATAAGGATTCAAGGAAGTTTTTAGAAGATTCCAGGCAATTATGTTTTGTGGTTTCAAAGTCACAATTGATTTAGGATTTCAGCGCTGTCCCTTACGCGTGCTAGCTCGTCCTGCAATATCAACGTCTGTATAACGGTGGACGATTAGAAGGTCCAGCCAGCCATCAAAATAGTTATGAAGACATTAAAATTCCTATTTGTTTATTATTTCTTTATAACAAATTATAAAAAGTAAAACTTACATAATATTTATATAATATCTTGTTCGATTTCTTAGAAAAAAAAAACATTTACATCACTTTCTTCAGTGTTGTCTTCGGCAGAATTATTTTGAGTAAATTGCGAAAAATAATTTTCAAAGAACTCTTTTTCAGGGGTTGTTAGAAAATTAAAGAGACTTTTCACTTCCTTTATTTTAGCCGTTTTCAGTCCAATTAGAGGTGAACAACTTCTTGGAAGGTGTTTTAGCTTAAGATAAGTAGTAAACAAAAAAGTAGTTGCCTTCACCAATTTATAATTATAATAAACAACCACTTTTCCGTCGCGCCGGAGAAAAAATGCAAAACAAAAGCTTTCCTAATTTAAAAATTTTTCGGCTTGCGGATTTTGCCCTTGAAACTTTTTTCGAAATCTTGCAAAAATTTTTCACATTTTGATGTCACAGTTATTATATAAATATTATTAAAGTTTCAATTTTCATAATTTGTTATTAAATAATAATAAAAAATGTAAATTATGATGTCTTTATTAATATTTTGGTGGCCAGCTTGATCTTCCGATCTTCCGCTTTCATACAGACGTTTATATTGCAGGACGAGCTAGCACGCGTACGGGACAGAGCGGAGATCTCAAATCAATCGTGAATTTGAAACCATGAAACATAGTTGCCTGGCATTTTCCAAAAAACTTCCTTGAATCCTAATGAAAATTTAGGTGTCCATTAATTTTAATTTTTTGAAAATTCGTTCGACTCTCGAAGCGTTTGAAACTTACAATATCTAATTTACGCCATTAGAAGAATAAAAATCGTTTTAAATTTTAAGTGACAATCATTACAAAATATTTATTAATGTAAAACTTATTGCGAGTTGAACACAAAAAAATCGCATTTTGAGATTGCAGGAAAAAGTAACATTTTCTTGATTATTTCGAAAACTGATAAAGTTATCAAATTTATTCAAAGAAATAAAAATATGCGCAATGAAATTTCCTATGTAAATCTGTTATTGAAAAATTAAAAATTGACCTGAAAAAAATATGACCCAGGGGCCAACTCAAACGACGGCGTTTCGAGCGTATTCTCTTTTGATCGCCAGCGGTTCCATTCTAGACAAGAATACCCCCTTAAAAAAATGGTCAATTTCACAAATTTGAAAAGTTGGGAATCTCAAGGACAATTTCCGACGAAATGGTGAATTTTTCGTTTATAATTATTTATATGTTTAAAAATTTATTGGTTAATGTTGACGGCATCGACAGAGCCTGAAGAGATTCGTGTTCAAATTTCATTGAAAAATCTTCCGTAG
The DNA here is from genome assembly GCA_011762715.2 of Neuroterus valhalla. Classification (NCBI taxonomy): domain Eukaryota; kingdom Metazoa; phylum Arthropoda; class Insecta; order Hymenoptera; family Cynipidae; genus Neuroterus; species Neuroterus valhalla. The sequence continues at coordinate 6,132 of WSXT02132191.1, forward strand.
ATTCGAAGGTATCGCGAGTTCAGTTTTGAAGAACGTCTTAAAAATATTCGATACCGGCGTTCGCCTCTTTCGTTTCGTAACAACATCCCCTCCCTTTCCTACTAGACCGTGCGCTCGCTCGGTTCTGCTTTCCATCAATTCAATTGCAGAAAATCATCAATGAGTACCTTTACTTCATAGAGACAAATTTCCAATGTTGTACCTTCAAGAATATGATCATTTGTCCTTGTATCCTTTCATCCTTTAAAATTGTCAATTCTAACAACGTGGCTATTTCTTCAATATTATAAACTATTCTACAGATCATTCAATAAAATACATGGGGAAAGTGTCAATAATGTTAAGTTTCAATTTTTTTAGGTACAGAAACGAAATTATCCGATTTTTATGTGCTTGAAAATAAAATGGTAAGGTTTTAAGACTTTGTATTTTTCAAGGTTTTTTTTTAAATCGACGGCAACAGTCTCAAGAATCTTCTTACGGAGCATCGATAAATATTTTTATTTTTATTATTTTTCAACTTCTGCAATTATTATCAACAGATGGTGACTTGACCGTAAAAACGTGAAATTTCAGGGGATTTCTTTGACTAAAAAAATAATCGGGAGATGACCGGGAATTTATTCAATGAAATGACCGCTTTATTTTTATGAATTGAAAGAGATCTTATCATTTGATTCAAATAATGTCACGTTCCTTTTGTCTGATCTAAAAATTTTTCAAATATATCCATACTTTATGAGGGAAAAGATCTTCATCTTTTATCCACTGTAAGGAAAACCTTTTGCAAATTCGTTGCACTGTGAGATTGTTTTAGCTGACTCAAATTTGGTAATCGATTAATGATAGCCGAAAGATACAGAAAGAATTATTGTCTAAATCTTCCAAAAGAATGTATTCATTACGTTTTATTTGTTCTTCTTCATTTATCTGACTTAGGACAGAGGATTTTAGAAAATATTCATAGTTTTGATTTTCGAATTTTCCCAATTTGAAAATCCGTCAAAATTTGCAAGTTCCCCCTTCTTGATTTTGAATGGAGAAAATTAGACACACTCTATTCGAAACTTCCACAGTTTCAATTCAAAATTCATTTCTTTTGTTAAACATAATTTTTTCTTCCATTTTAAAATTTCAGTATTCAAATTTTGGTTGACTATTTAATATATTAGTAAAGATTGATTCATGTGTTTGAAATTTCAACTCTTTCAGTTGAAGATTATCTCATTTAGTTAAAAACTCCTAGGCTCGATGGTTTGCAAGTGGTTTTTTGAACTAAAAATGTTACTGTTCTATTTTCAAATAAAAAGAATTATTTTTTCAGTTCGAAATTCAACTATTTCGTCGAAGCATTGTATACGTTTTGGTAGAAAATTGATTTTCTTGTTTGAATACTCACCTTCATGGTTGAAAAGTGAAGTTGAATAATTGAAATACATAAAAAATGATGTTCTTTCAATAATATTCTATGTAATACTACTTAAATATTGTTCACAAATATAATTTCCAATTCTCCAACTTTATAATATTTATTTATTCTATAAATCCTATTGTTTATAATACAAATTGTTAGAAGCATACGACATATTTTTATAACATAATCAAGTTTTATAGATGTCTTCATTTTTTAAAGGTTTGTCATAACAAAAAAAATTAATCATTGTCTAAATTGAAGAAAAAATTTATAATTTAGTTGAATTAAGGTCTGATTTCAATAATCAATATAAATGTCATGAATATGTTAAATTTAAATGAAATCTACTTTTTTCATAGTTTACGATATTAACATATGCCAATGCTACACATTTAATATTTTTGTAGAATTATTGTATGTATTCTGTAGGAAGGGTATTCATATATGATTATAAAAATAATCTTTTTTTTTTTACTTTTTAATTTGTACCTATACATTGATTGGGTATTAATAATATTACAAAATGTTGTCCCGAACAAAATTTATACAAAAAATGTGTTTCATTCATTGAAATGAATCAAATTCGAATTTCCCTATGCTATAGAATAATTATTGGCCTAAAAGAACAGCCAGCGCCGCCACGCGGCTGCGGTCAGATATCACCGAACATTTATTCCACAAGCCTTTATAGGAGTTCCACCCGCCTGTATAACTTTATCAAACACCCTTAAAATACGCCTTCAAATCGTACTAATGATAATTTAATAACAATTTGTTTCAACAATTCGTTTATTTAATCGAAAACTAAATGACAGGGAGGGGATACTTTGAAATCCGGATTATCAGCCGAGTGTGAGAGAAGGCGATAATTTACTGGGTATCCGAAGTGATCGCCAAACCAGATATAGCAACCAATAATCCAGGCGAAATTGCTTGTAGGCTAGGACTTGTACCAATAAATCAGAAGCGACGAAATCATTCGCCGTGAAGGAGGGAGAGCCTATGCTTTCTCATCGAGTACAATTATTCCTCTACCCTATCTGGATCATGAGGATTATGGTCAGTGTTAAGACAAAGATTAAGGCTTTTTATAAGATCAATTATTACGGATGCTCTGGACATTGAGTTGAGAAGGAAAATAGCACAAAAATTATTAAGTTCTTACTGGAAAAATGATAATTCAGAACTTTGAAAGTTATTTTTTTATTAAAGGGATAACTGTAAATTAATTCTGGTGTGTCTGCATCTACTTTTTTTCTTATACCTATTCTCCGCCATGCTGTTCCCAGAAATTTTTGCAATCCTTCTTTTTATATTAGCTTATACAATTCATACGCGTATAAAACCGAACGTCTTGCAAACGTTTTGAAAACATTTTCTGTCAAACGTTACAAAACGTTTCTAAATTTTTGTAGAGAAAAAACGTTTCCAAAACGTCGGATAATTCCGTACATTTTTGATACTTTGGCTGAAAAAAACTTTCTACAAACGTTTTGAAAACATTTGGTAAACGTTAGATCAAGCAAAATCTGTGCAGATTATATTTCCAAACGCGTCTAAAACTTTTGTAAGTCATTCATCAAACGTTTACAAAACGTTTATCCAACTTTTAAAAAACGTTTGTCAAACGTTTGCAGAACGTTTATGAAACGTTTTAGGAAGGTTTGAAGAACGTTTGTTCGAAAAATAATTTTTTCTCAGCAGCGTATATACTTTTGATGGTATCTAGACCATACCCTAATTTCAAATGATAACTCTTGTGTCTTATCTTATGAACATATGTTTGAAAGTCGTACATGAAACATTCTTTTACAAATCTTACAGATTTGAACCAAAAAAAAAATTGCCACTCCTCCAGATCTCCTCAAATTTTTTCTAGGAAGTTCTTATTGTATATAAACGGACGCGTATACGACGTAAATTCATTATCTCTCGTTCTACTGATGATATCGTTAGAATTCTTATTTTATTCTAAAAGTAATAATATCAGCTTTCAGTCACGTGAATCTTGAACCTCCAACTTAGGTACCTTTGAAATAATATCAATTTGATTGTTCGAATAATATGTTATCCACAACGAAATCGAATATAAAAATTACCATCGTATTTGTAATGTTTCCAGCTACCAAAGCCTTTTTTTAAAAAGATGGGGCCATTAATAGTTTAAGAAGAAGAAAATAATTTCAACTTCGTTTAACGTAGCGCGGGCGTCGCGCGACGAGGAGGTTGGTGTTGGAGCGTGTCTGACCATGCAGTCTCGAACTACTCACGCAGTTTTTACTTCCGGAAAAGCGTTATTATTTCCTTACTCTTGAACTAGTAACGGCCTCATCCTTCTGAAAAAAGGTTTTTGTAGCTGAAACCATAACGAATACGATAGTAATGTTTTCAATCAATTTACTACACCGCGTGAATAAAAGCTGATATAATTACCTTTCAAATAAGAAAGGAATTGTACTGATAGCATCAGTAGAACCAGAGATAATGAATTCATTACGTAACAAAATTGGATGAAGCATTGAAATTCATGATGGTCATATTTTCTAGAAAATTTTTTTCTGAAAAAACCTCGTATACGTGTGTCTTCATTTTCAGTATAGTCTCTAAAAAAAATTTTTGGGACCAATCAAAATTGTCAAGTTAAAAAGGTGTTCGATTTATAAAAGAATGTAGCGCATATTGTAATCACCACAGTTTCCTGTCACTTGCGAGAAAGATCACGATCTATCGGATAAATTTTTTGATCAAACGTTTTCTAAACGTTTAGGAAAATTTTGGAATGAGGGCGTTTAAAAACATTCGTAAAACGTTTTCGAAAAGTTTTGTTCACTTGAGACTCAAAAATCAGGGGAAGTTTTCAAAACTTTTTTCTTACCAAAAATTCCAAACGTTTTTGGTTTGCCAGAAAACGTTTTGAAAAAGTTTGCAAAACGGTTGTGTTTTTCGGGTAGTAGCTCGATTCCCCTATCTTTCCTCATCTATCTATTACTCCCTCTCCCTCTCCCTCCCCCTCTCTCTCCTCCTCCCTCTCTCACCCTCTCCATCTCCCTCTCCCCTCCCTACCCCTCTCTCCATCTCCCCCCTCTCCCCTCTCCCTCTCCCTCTTCATAACCCTCTCCCTCTCCCCTC
>WSXT02132202.1:0-10674 GCA_011762715.2 Neuroterus valhalla
AAGCAACCCTGAATTAATATTAAGCGGCCATAATCCTGAAATCGATTTTTTTGTTCTTAGGTCCCTTTCTTCGGAGCGCGTCACATATTGCAAAAATAATGCAAAACAACATACGCCCTAAGCCCATAAACCCTCAACTCATAACCCTCAAACTCATAAACCCTAAACCCATAAACCCTAACCCCATATACCACAAACCCATAAACCCTTGAATCCTAAGCCCATTAACCTCAAACAGATAAAAACTGAACCCATTAACCCTAAACCCATAAAACCTAAACCGATGAACTCTAAATCCATGAACCCTAAAATCCTAAACTCTGAATCATAAACCTATAAATTCTAAACCTATAAACACTAAAACATTGAACCTCAAGCCCACGTATGCAATAACTTTCAACTCTAAAACATTAAATCAATCATTTTTACACTCTTTTGAAATGCTTGCTTGAACCCACAAATCTATAAGAACTATAAACTCCAAAAACCATAACTCGATCATTTTTTCACTCATTTAGAAAGCTCAAACGCAGGATCCCTATTTCTTCTGGAACATTTATTCCGTACTAATAAGACTAATAAATATTCGATTAATTTAATAATCATACGAAATTTCTGAAGTAAATTGTCGAGATGAAGTACGGCTAATTACCAGGCGGTAATTATATACTTTATATTTCTCATCAGCGATCTTAAAAAAGTTATTTCTTTCGAAACTTTTCGAGGCAAAATTTCTCATAATTGAATAGTTATTTTTAGATCTTACAGACTCATCATTTGAGGAACAAAAATAAATGTTTCAATAAACCATGAAAAATTGTATAATATGCTGCAAAAGATTGTTTTATAATAACTTCGAAACTATATTTCATGATAATTGTTATGATTATAATTCATGTTAATTGAAGAAAAAAATAATTCTGAGTTTCAAGCTCCCGATTCATAAATTTTATTTATAAGAGTTGATAAAATAATTACAAAGAAAAAAATTGATGAATGAAAAAATCGCAAAAACATTTAAAGAATAAGTGACCAAATATAAAAAATAACTTAAATATTAAACCCATCAATTTATCAAATAATTTATTTGTTCAAACAGATTAATACACATATCCGTTTATATACAATGGGATTCAAAAATAATTCCTATCCAAAAATATAATTTGTTTTAAATTAGAAATTAATCTTGAAAAAATCATTTTTCCAACAATTTTTTTTTTTACAACTAATGGAAACTAATGGAAAATTTGAAATCAGCTATGCCTCAACCCCCTTAAATTCTATATTATTTATCTAGTTCATGACTCGAAATTTTATATTCACGAAAGGGTTATACAATTAAGTTTTGAAAGAACTTGATTTCGACATATTTTTTTTTAATGTTTAAACAAAATATTGTCAAGACTTTGTCTCTGTCAGTCTCTTCGTTATTCAATCACAAACATTCTCAGCTTAATTTTGTTTGATTTGATAAAGATTTGCGACCTGTAGGTGGTTTTGAACGAAATTATTCAATTGAGACTTTGACGCCCGGTTAGTAACATTTTCTATTTTATTGTCCATATTTCCGAATTCTGCAAATATTCCCGTTTCCAATGAAAAAAAAACGTTTACATCCCGCTTTTTCCCGCTATAAGAAAATTTCCCGCTCTTGTCAGTTTTCCCGGTGGCTAAATACCCTCTGCAGGCATTCAATTTCGAGTGCTAAGCACTCTTTCTTTCACAAATAAAAAAATACTCGAAAACGCTTTGTGCTCTTACGATTGAGATGTTCACAAAAAAAACTGGGGGGGGGGGTCAAATTTTACACAAATCTAATACCTTCTTATAATGATGAGAATGTAAAAATGCGACTGATATGAATTTTGAGAAAGTGGAAGTGGAAAAGTAAGAAATAACAAAAAAAGAACGCTATTTGTGTAAGGATTCAAAAATGTAGAAAAGGATTTACATAGTAAAGAGAATATGTCAGAAGGAGATATAGATAAAGAAAGGTGGATGAAGTTTTCAGTTATCAGAAGCTCCTAGAGATAGTCAAGTGCACTGAAACAATAATGGAAATCTGTGTTTGGCTTGTCCAGCAGATTGTGATTTTCCTACTTAATAGTAATTCTAGAAATGTTTAGAGTCATTCTTTATTAATTATATACATTCTTTAGAATAATTTCTGAAAAACCTTTTATTTTATAACCAATAAATTAATAAATCCCTATGCCTGTAAAAGACTGTTCGATTGAAATTGGTCCATTTTAGATAATGAAATGATAAGTCAATTTTTGTTTGTTCAATAAAAAATTTGTAAACATTTCTAATTTAAGAGAGTTCAATCTAAAATTTTCGGAATCCTCTAAATGTCATGACATTTAAAAAATGTCTGAATTGCGGAAAGTGTAAGTTGCAACCAACACTTCTTGTTTTTTACTCAAATTATATTCCACTTTTTATTATTATAATTAAAGTCAACTGTCGTTTAAAAATTATAACCAATAAAAGAGATATAGTAGGAAATTGAATCATTGCATTAAGGGCAGATTGAAATTCAATCCAATCCATTGCGTAGTGGTCATGAAAAATATATTACACATGTGCTTTGAAAATTTATCATCTTCCTAAATATTTTACCACTGTGATGAAATGATGCTTTCAATTTTCAATTCAATCAGGAGCATTTTGTCTGGATAAGAGTACCGAGTACCGTGTAAAAAAAAAAATTAAATGTGTCAACAAAATTTGTCTTCTATACCTTACCGAGTTAATGGCACTAAATTGATCTTTAGCACAGTCAATCTGTCAGCAAAAAAAGCTATTTTTGGAAAAAAATACCATAAAACTTTTTTTTACAGAGATTGCTAGAAGAGCATTAAAAAATTGTAACCTGAAAAATGCGGGATCATTCAGGGGCGGGTTTTTGAGAAAACTCTCGGAAATGTTAGGTTTTTGGGAAAACTTGTAAGGACAAAAATGTTGGGGAGAATGTTTTCTCCAATTTTTCTCATCAGATCGATATGCTGCGATGAAAAGTGCAATTAATAGATGAGGCTAAAGTAAAAAAAAAATCTGCCCACTGCGCGGGCACATTCTCATTGCGCGCTTCGCGTGCCGTGGCACGCTTCGCTCGCAGGTTTGAGCGCGCCTGTCAGATCTCGCGCTTCGCGCTCGATGATAAATTTACCTCGCGCTACGCGCTCTGCCTTTGTACCTCCCTACAGTTATATTAAAAGCTTGTGGAACTCAAAAACGAAATGGCGACTACTTTAATCTGATTTAATCAGAATTATCTTTTGTAAAAGCTTCTCCGGCTTTAACGAATATACATTCTCATCGCGTGTCTCGTGCTGCGCACTCGATAACAGTTTGTCCTAAGCCTTATTTTTTCACATGTTGTGCAGTTTTTCTAGAAATTCCATTTTTTTATTTTATTTTTTACGATTGAAACAAAAACTACGCGTCGAACGGGAAAATTTATAACAAAATTAACAGATATTTTTTGGGTGAACAACTTTTCTTTATCAATCTTACGTGCTAGGATTAGTAATTTTTTCAAAAATGTTATTATTTCATTTTTATAGTTATTTGTCCTGATTCAAATGAAAAATACATATCCTGGTGAAGAAGCTGATAACACATCTAAAGATATTTTCCTGGTAAAGAACTTGCGTCTATTTGATTTTGTCTAAGCTTGTGTCAATTGTCCAAAAAATAATTTTTTTCATTTTTCAAACGTATGCTTCCTTATAAATGAAGCAAAAACTACTTGTCCTATGAAAAATTTAATTCTACCAAATTTGTAGATCTTTTCTTGGTGCACAATTTTAGTCCCTTCATATTTTCCCGTACCTCACATAGTATAACCAAAAAATGAATTTTTCTATTTTTCATTATTTTGTGTGCAACTAAAATTTGAATTTTCGATTTTTTGAGAAAACTCGAAAAGTTGTGAAGATCATCCTAGAGGGCTCTCAAAAAGAAATATTTTTTTTTCTTAGAACTTTTCTTATTGTCTTGCGTTGTTTGGCTGAAAATTCTCATTTTCGTTTATATTTTTGAATTTTGGAAATGCCACAACTCTGACAATTTTGTTTTTATAGAAAAAATCATGAGGATAAATTGTTTTACTTTTTACCTGCTACAAAAAATCGTACTTCAAATTTTTGAGTCTTGGAAGAAAAAAACCAAAAAATTTTTCTCTTCCATTTTTGATCCAAAACAGCTGCTTTACGAACTCGACTTGTATTTTTGGTCGTTCAAAAAGGTTGCCAAAGCACGATCGAATATGGTCATTATTTCGAAAGTTATCGAGTTCCCAGATTATTTTCCATTATTTTTTGTGCGATCAAAATTAGAATTTTCGTTTTTCTGAGAATATTCAAAAAGTTGTGAAGCCATCTTGTAGGGCTTTCAAAAAGAAAAATTTTTTCTCCTATACTTTTTTTCATATCCTTCGTTGTTTAGCTGGAAATTCTCATTTTTGTTTATATTTTCGAATTTTGGAATCGCCATAACTCTGCAAATCTTGTGCTCATCAGAAAACACCATAGGAATAAATTATTCCACTTATTACTCACTACAGAAAGCTGTACTTACAATCATCAAGTCTTGAAAAAAAAGTCTCAAAAATTTTCAAAATGCTCCCCCTCCTTCATTTTTGATCCAAAACAGCTGGCTAACGAACTTGACCTTTAGTTTCTGGCACTAAAAGAGTGTACCAAAGGCCAATCAAATCGGTTAGTTTTTTCAAAAGTCATCATGCTCACAGACAGACAGACATACATACATATATACAGACACATTCGTATAAACCTGTTTTTCGGGTTCAGGGGATCTCAAAACTTAGACATTTGACGAAAACGAGGAGGGGGGGGGGGCAAGTTTTACACAAATCTAATACCTTCTCTGATGAGAATGTAAAAAGCGTTTTCTTACTTTCTGGCACAGAAACTCTTCCCAATGAAACATCGAAAAAAAGCAAAGGCGTCAAAAAAAGAAGTAAACAATACTATGCAAATTTGATTAATATTGTGAAATAACTGTTTGGTTTTGTAATAAAATACAAATTAGCATGGACAAAGTATCTTTTCTTTTCATCAAGCCAAGATTCTTCGAAATAATAAACACTTACACGTATTTTCCATGTTGCACGCTCAACAACCATTATTAGCACATTTTTGTACAGCTCGTTTGATATAAAATTTTGAAAACCTTCTTAAATCACGTTTAATGCTGAAGTCAGCATAGTTTTGGGAAGAAATTGATAATAATTATTAGTGACTTATAATAACAATTTATCATATTCAGGAATAATTTGAAAGTCCTGCTTACAAAAAAATTATTTATTCAGTCTGAATTATTGATTCATTATGTACCCACACTAACGTCGCCGCGTCGAAAACAATGGGAAAACTACGGTGACAGGCTTGTCACGCTATAACTTGTGAACGTTAAGTCGGACAAGAAAAATTTTCTGTATAAATTTTGTAGGTTTTTTTTAGGCAAACAACTTTTCAATTAACAATTTTGCGATAAAAAATTTTTTTCTGTGCCAGTAAACGAGAAAACGCTTTTTTTGATACTTAAGCGTCATCTATTACTTGCAATTTTCATCGAAGAATATTGACCTAATGAAAAAAGTTGTAGAAAATATTGTCCTCAACATTTTTTGTTCCCTAAAAACCCTACAATTTCCGAGATATATCAAATCCAAAAACTTTTTGAGTTTTCTCAAAATCCTACCCTGAACGATCCTGCATTTACAGGTTAAGCTTTTTGAATTTTCTTCTAGCGATTTCCGCAAAAAAATGCTTCATGGTATTTTTTCCACAAAATTTGACAGATTGACTGTACTATTTCTTTTCTCTCTGTAAATTCTTCCAGTCACCAGAGAAAAATGAATACATTGCTGATTTGGAATGAAATCCGAAATTTCAGAATATGTTGACATTAAATTTCAAACTTCAATATTTTTCAGAATACTAATTTAAAATAAGTAAAAAATAATTCTTGAATATAAAAAAGAGAAAATAATTCTGAGATTGTTAATACATAGTAGACTCTTTAGTTTTTCACAAAGAATTATAGAAATAGCTGAAGTAATCGAAATACGACAATCAATGTATTATTGTATTTTTATTTAATTATTCAGGCATGTGTATATGATATGAAAGAGATTCCATTAAAATGGAAATGAGTGAGGTTAATATCGAAAAAGCGGGAGGAAAATTGAGAATCTTTGTTCCGATTCCACCTCATATTCATGAAGATATTCATACATTTCAGTTCTTGAACTATGCATATTCCTTCCGCAAGTAGTTCACTAAAAAAGCACAATCGAGCTTCCAAAACTCTTCTAAAAGTAACTTCTTCCAAACTCCGTTTCTACATTCTGGCATGCTGAGGTCATGAAAATTTGGCAAACCCACATCGTTCGATAAAACACTCTGATAAAATAAAGTCTCTTTCTTATAAAACCGTTTCTCGTAAACACTAGACCTTATCCCTCCAAATTTTCATGATAAATAGAGAATCTGTGCAAGATATAGAAAAAAAATTCCTGAATAAAAATAAGAATCCTATTAGATGATTGTGATATGCAAATTTGCATTTTACTTATAATGATTTATTTGTATATAAAATGCGTCACACAATCTTACATTGATGCCAAGATTATCCAATAGTTTAATTCCAACTATAACAATCGTGTAAATTTTTTTTTTTTTTGATTGCAAAAAAATATTTGCTCGGCAACCACAAGGTTTTAGGGATTTGTCTTACTGATAAGATTTATCAGGGCAAATATTTTTCTCAAGGTATGAGTCGAAATTTACTACTTACAAGGTGCCAGCAATAACAGTAAAAGGCATTCCAACATTTCGTAAGACCTAAGCCAAAATGTGTGAAGCCGTTTATCCCGCTTTTTTATTATTTCCCCTCGGACTGTTATGCACATTGAAACTTGGCGGAGAACAACATTCTTCATATTTATTTCACACTGGGGAGTTTTAATAGAAATTTCCTATAATGGATTATATCAGATATGATTCCATTTATTTTTCTCCCCTTTTCCTTGGTATTTGATCATGTGCCAAATCCAAAAATCCTAGTCTTGTTTACCAATGGAAAGAACTCTAATTCAAACCTTTTGTATGAGAATTTGTAGAAAAAACTGTACCCATGTTTTAAACCACCTGAGAAAAAAATCACTCTTGAGTTGGAAACTAGAATATAAATTACATAAAGAGAACAAGATGTCAGTTTTTTCGGAGGTTTATTTATTTCTTCTAAAGTCACAGAATAGGGATATTTTATTTCTTTCTCCGAATGATAGTGACGATCTATTTTTGAGCCTTCAACTTCAAATTGAGTGCATACCTAAAAATTAGAAAAATCCCATTAGAAACTACATTTTTTTTTTTGTTGGTCTGACTTAAGAATTCCGTAAATTCTAAATAAGAAAATTTCGAGCAATATGCTCACTTGAAAATTGTTCAATTTGTAGTTTGAAAAGTTATCAATCCCAAATAATTCAATTAAACAAGAATACCAGCTTAAAATGTCTGATGTTGGGAAAAGTCATTTTGAATACTATCATTTATCAGTTGTTCGGTTCTAAAATCTATTTATTGAAAATATCCAGTTTTTTTTTATTATTTAACTCCAAATGCTTACAATTGGACATTTTTGCGAGTGTGGCATTTTTAACACCATAGAGAGAAAATTTTTGGTTTTCATGATTTCAAAAATATTTTCGATGTTCAAATTAACATGTATTGCTGAAAGCTACAAATCAAGATTTGTTAATTTTAAAATAATATTTCCTGTGCCAAATCCATCTTCTTGTTAGTATGTCCACATATGAGAGTTCTGAAATCAACTCGAGCTAACTCTCAAGATAATTGCTTAGTTATTCAAACAATAGGTTAACAATATTTACCCATACATTTTCGAACATGAGTTTTATTATACTTATTTTTTCATTATTTTATGGATTCATTTTCGTTTCCTTTTTTAAATTTATCATTTTAAAATCCATTCCGATCATTTTTTATTGATACATATTATTGTAATTGATCATTTAATACATAGGTTTTATACATTTTTTTATATAATAGTATTTCATTTTTTATATAATCATTCCACTATGCAAATGCTTTATTCCAATTATTAATCATAATAATTTTTTTCGATAATTACTCTTTCTTTTTCTTAAATTGATCATTTTAATAATCCATTTTGGTCATTTTTTAATGATACATATCAGTACATATTATCTATTGAATTTAAAAAAAAATTATTTACCATACATATTGTGATAAATATTTATTTTACTATTTTGTGAATTCATTTTCATGACTTGTCATTACCGTGTAACGATTTTTTCATCACTTAATTAATTGTTAAAAAAATTCAGTAAACTTAGAAATAAGTAAATAAATATATGTAATTGAAAAATGTTATGATTTGATAATGTAAATTATTATTATGTTAATTTCGTAATCTTGTAATATAAATGAATAATTTGTGTTTTAAATCTAGAAAACGCCGGATAAAAATGTTAAGATTACTATCTTATCACATTGTAATTAAACGCCGCACAAAAAATGTCATAGACAACAAACTTCCCAATATTCTCGATCAAGGTACCCAATTGATTATATCGTTAGTGAGAATATTCGAATATCCATACTATAGAGCGAAAAAAACAATAAATTTGAACATTTCCCGCTCGACTTTAACGCCACCTCTAGGATCAAAACATAGACGTCAAAAAATGGCCGATTTAAGGGGCCGCAGCTGTTTATCATGATCATGAAAAACTGATTATTTCGAGAGGAATGGAAAACAGAAAAGCCTTTTTCTACGCAACGGAAGCGTTAATTGAAAGGTTTCTATCGCATCGTGTTCAAAAAAAAAAAAAAATCCTGGTAAGTTTTTAGTGAGGTGTAAAAATGTTTTATGTGTTGAAAAACGATTTGAAGGATTTCAAGGCTAATGTTTGAAGAATAGATATACAGCCGGGAATCTTTGAATTAACTCTCATAACCCGGCCGGGTATTTTGATCTTCATTGAAATCTTTATCTTAACACTCCAATATCCTTGGAAATTGCCATTTTCAGAAGTTCACATCAAAATTTTATTAAATTGCGAAAATTTTGAGCCTTTATTGCTACAAACTCGATCTGTTGCAAATAAAAATGTCTAATTCTGATTCTTTACACAATTCTCAATTTTCAATCGATAGATTCAAACTTCATAAATCAGAGAACTTAATGTCAATTAACTTTATTTCGTACAAATGTACATTTTTTCATCATAAAGAATGCAAAATATTCATCAGCAAAGATCTATAAAAAGAGAATTTTTCGCGCGTGCTTTGAAATAAATGCGACATATGCACGGGCGTGTTCGGTCGGTTCGCTTTGTGTGTGCGTCACTGCTGAATACGACAGCTCTCGCAACGCATTCCGCTCGTTCCTTTCGACCCCCTCAATCACGGCCGAGATATGAGGACGAGAATAATCTTTAATAAATTGATAAATAATAATTACATTTTGCTAGTTTGATAATTAAATTTTCAAGATTTCCATAGTGGAAAATTTTTTAGTTTCACTCAATATATCATCACTTCAAAAATATCATTTTAAAAGCAGAGTTTGAAAAGTTTCGACTAGAAACGCCTAACATTTAAGATTCATTATTTCAAGAGTTTACAGATTGAAGATCGTTTAACTTGCATTCGTCACTTTGAAAATTCGGCAAATATTTGAACACACAACATAAAATTCTTGATTACTAATCATTGATAACTGAAAAAAAAACATGAATAACTGCCGTCTTCCTTGCTTGGCAGAAGACTGGAATATATGTTTTATCATCGTTTTTTGTGGGCTAAACAAAATGCGAAATGTATCCTCTGACATGTTCTACTTCGAAATCTCTACCACGATTAAGAGCATTTGATATCATTCCAAGAGATTTCAGAAAAAAAGTAGAGTTTGAAGCTCAAGTCAGACATTCGAAAAAATTGTCAACGATTGGCTAGGATATCTGGCATCGCTCGCGTCGTGGTCTTAATTCACGTACAGCCTCTATAAATCTCCATGTATACCCAGATTTTTATGGACGTGAGAAGGCATTTCGCTCACCCACACATTTTGAATTACGCAGTCAAGTCCTATAACAAGATTCGTGTTCGCAAATTCAGGTTGAAGCTCTTGTTACTTCATTTCCTTCTGGATTCGTTTTGAATTCCCAATGACAAGCGAAGGAGGAATAAGTGGATTTATGTATTTTTCCTTTAAGTAAGGAGATATAGGGAAAACCAGTAGTACGTGAATAATATCTGTAGGAACTGAATGATAAGAAAAAATTACTGGTTTTGGAAGAAAAGTCATGTAGCGTTTTTTTTCTCTTTGTAAGTTGTTTTATTAGGAACACATCCTTTGAATCAGTCTACAGATTGTACAGATTGTCGCTGACAGATTATAAATTTGCAAGGAAATTATTTGCGTTCTCTATTATTCAACTGCTTCCTCTGATTCTTCAAACACTTGCCTTCCAAAACGTCTAATGCAATATTCTCCTAATTTTCATTAAAGCAATATATTTTTTACATTCTCATCATTTATGATTGAGAAAGTATTAGAATCGTCTGAAATTTCACATCTTGAATTTTCAAC
>WSXT02132224.1:0-10673 GCA_011762715.2 Neuroterus valhalla
AGCGCCATCTTCTGCTGCCTTTACCCAGAAGGAAACAGCAGGGATACCTGCTTTCGAAACTATTCCACCTTGTCCTCTGTCAAACTGCGGGAATTCTTACTATCGCGATGACACCTGGGTCATCTCAGCATTACCATCTCCTACTTTCCTTGCTCAGAAAACGACAGCGGGAATACCTGCTGTCAAAGCATTCTTAACGCATTTCTCCGTCACAAAACAGAATTCCTACCGTCAGGTCAAGGCCAGAGCGATGCCAGTTACATCGTCTGCTGCCATTACAAAGAAGGAAACAGCAGGGATACCTGCTTTCGAAACAATTCCATCTTGTCCTCCGCCAAACTGTGGGAATACTTACTATCGCGATGATACCTGGGCCATGTCAGCATTACCATCTCCTACTTTCCTTGCTCAGAAAACGACAGCGGGAATACCTGCTGTCAAAGCATTCTTAACGCTCTTCTCCATCAAGAAGCAAGAATTTCTACTGTCAGGACAAGGCCAGGCGATGCCAGCGCCATCTTCTGTTGCCTTTGCCCAGAAGAAAACAGCAGGGATACCTGCTTTCGAAACTATTTCACCTTGTCCTCCGTCAAACTACGGGAATACTTACTATCGCGATGATACCTGGGTCACCTTAGCATTACCATCTCCTGCTTTCCTTGCTCAGAAAACGACAGCGGGAATACCTGCTATGAAAGCATTCTTACTGCATTCCTCCGTCACAAAACAGAATCCCTACTGTCAGGTCAAGGCCAGAGCGATGCCAGCACCATCGTCTGCTGCCATTACCCAGAAGGAAACAGCAGGGATACCTGCTTTCGGAACTATTCCACCTTGTTCTCCGCCAAACTGTGGGGATACTTACTATCGCGATGATACCTGGGCCATCTCAGCGTTAGTCTCACCTATTTTCCCGCCTCAGAAAACGACAGCAGAAATACACGGTTTTTGAACAATTTTACCCTTCTCTGTCAAAATCGCAGGAATACTTGATGCTAAGATGAGGTGACTGGGTTATTTCAGCGCTAACTTATTATTTTTCTCCCCCAGAACCGACAGCGGGAATACCTGCTATCAACGCATTCTTAACGCACTTCTCCGTCAGGTCACCAGCATTCTTACTGTCTCGATGAGGATAGGGCTTTGCCAGCGCTTCCTTCTTCGACGTTCCTCTTTTCGAAACTCTCAAGCGTGAATACCTGCTATCAAAGAAATTTGAAACCCTTCTCCGTCAGTTAGCAGGAATACGAGATGTCGCAACGAGGCCTTGGTTCAGTTGCATACTAAGGAGGGCGCAGTCTCCTGCAGAAATTTTTCAGAAATGTTTAAAAAACTGACCAAACAAGAACTAGTCAAGTCGTTAAAAGAAGAATTTAGTTTTATTGAGAAAAAAATAAATAATCGAATTCACTCATGACCACTAAAGATATAAAACTGCATCAGAAAAACAATTAATCCACTAAAAAAGAGGGGAATTCATTTCAACAACAAAGGATGAATCTATTTTCCGAAATACCAAGAAGGTTCATTTTTTAGGAGGGAGGGGGGATTATTTTCCCAAAAATAAATCAACTTTTACGAAATAAAATTTTGCGGCATTTCGACTGTCATTCTCGGTCAGATAGCGGAAATTCCTGCTGTTGTGACAAGACTCGGGTTATTCCATCCCTACTTTCTCCTTCTTTGCTTCATTTAAAACCCCTTAGCAGGAAAGACCGCATGCAGAACAATTTGACCTGCCTCCTCCAAAGAGCGCGAATACTTCCTCTTAGTCCGGGCCCTGGAGAGGGGTCGCCGTATGCACTTGTATGTCCAGTCGGAGACTTTGTGTATTTTTATGTTTTTTGGTACAGAAAATCGATTTTTGGAAGTCTCCGGACCCAAGGCCCGTCAGTTTTTTCTTAAATACACAATTTGATTGTTTAAATCAATATATCTTGTCATCTGCAACATTTCCGAGATTTTCGATACGTAGGATTGATTGAGAATTTCATTACGAACATTTTTCACTTTTATCTTTGAAAAAATCTTGATTCGAACAAAAGTTACGGGCAAATAAGTGCAAAAATGTTGTGAATACGCGCTCTTTTCGCAATTATTCGATCATAATTCGGCTTGTGCAATTGCTTTTCAGATTTATGATAGCTCATTTTGAAGAATATATCCGTAGCTTAAATTTGAACCATTTGCACCTATTTTTAAGCCATAGCAACAATTTTACAGCTTTCCAAATGTGATATTGTTACCAAAAAATGACAGTTTCAATTGTTTAGGACCCTCTCGTTCAATGAATTCTGAGTATTATCAGGAAAACAGTCATCCCATATTGTTCCTCAACAAAAAACGAAACTTCTAAGCCCTAGTAGCGATTTTGTAGGTGAGTAGTTGATGAATAATCGTCGTTTTTGTAGCGGCCAGTCGGTTGAGGCTCCGATTTTAAAGTCAATGTTTTCGAGGCTCGAAAAACTAATTTCGAACATATAGTCCATGAATAATTGTAGAAAAAAGTTCCCTACTAATTCGAACACATATTGAGTGGAATAAAGTAGTTCGCCGTTCAAGTGTACTACATATTTCCTCACATGAACAACTGGACTCTTCCAGCCTAAATTATGATAAACCTTGTTATTATGTACATACATTCATACATACATACATGCATACATATGTGATTTAATCGATTCACATAATTAAAGATCTTGATAAATCAAATTTCAGCAAATCTCAACCTTCGGAATCAAGTAAATCATTTCCTCGAACGTATAGAATATTTATTTCAACCAAGACAACACAGTAAAAGGTTTTCATTCCCGAAATCAACGAAAGAAATGTGTCTGGTTGGAATCAAAATCATACCTGTAGAAGGATATTTTCTTTATCCTGAGAAATAGGATTCAAGTAAACGCATCTTCGTGAAACGACATTCTTTTTTGGTGCAATTCCGAGTTGTTTGTTGCCAAAAAATGCTTACGGAAAGACTTGTACCCGTAATTATCTTCCAGAAACAATTCGTCCTGAATACTCTTTGCTCCAACAAGTATATTATGTCCTGTTTTATAGTATTGATTCTCAGTTTTCTGAGCCTCAGTTTTCTAACTGTGAAAAAACAATTAAGAATTCTTATCTCAAACTGCAAGTATCCTATATAGAAAATTTAATAAAAAGTTCTCAAAAAATTTCTTATCTATTCGCTGGTTCGTTTCTCATCTTGGTCGTTCACTTGTTCACTGAGAATCAGTGATAATTCACCTGTTTTTCAGTGAAAAGTTTTACTGAAATAAATTATAGTGACGCCCAATGAAACTTTAGTACCTTAGTAAAATTCCAATGATTCTAAGTCCCTATTAAATATGAGTGCAGTTTGACTGAATCAATTAGTGAAATAAGGAATTGGCAAAGAGTTCGGAACTTTTATTCGCATCGAGCCGACTTTTCTCGAGGAAAGATGATTCGAGCTCAAGCAGGCTTAGACATTCGAGTACTCGACGCTCTCGAGGTTGCTACAGATCCCTCTGAAAGCTCTAAGGCTTTCTGGTCCAATATTTCTGATCAGAAATTTGAAGTGCAAATAGAAAAATCCAAGGATTCCGATCCGTATGGTCCAAATTTGATCAAATTAGATAAACTAGACGATTTCAAATAACCTGGTTACTGACAGGAAATTAAAGGAGGGTTATTATAGATCCAATGTAAAAATTGAAGAATTCTAAAATTTCCATCCGAAATACCCAAATTCGCTTAAATTGAATAAACTAGGCAATTTCAATAAGACTCATTTCTGAGGAGGCGGGGTTCGTGATCACGAATTTTAGGACAAAAAAAAAATCCTGAACTTTTATTGGAACGGACCATTTGAATCCAAAACGTGAATATTGTTCCTGGAATGTTTCTTAGCTCCAACAATTACACAATACATTGGAGCAATAATCAATACGCTCTGATTATTTGACAACCATCAATTCGATATTTATATTGTATTTATTGTATTTATTTATTGTAATTATACCCCATTCAAGACTTTGAAATAAAACCGCTAGGGCTTGTTACTTTCACGATTATAAACATTTTTATGACTTGACCTTTTGAACAGCAGTTACAGTATTTATCTATTCAGAAGATGTTCTAATCTTCATTTTCAAATGACAAATGATTATTTTTTGAAAACTGTGTTACGATAAGTGAAAAGAACGTGAAATATCATAATCCATTAATTCTTTATTTCACAAATAATTCTTTTTGAAAAGTGAAGATTGATTTCCACTTTTTACCAAGTTGAAATGTATGATTTCCAGTCGCCATAAAACTTTATAAACAACGAACGTCTTCCGTCGCGTCTTTAAGAAAAATTGCCATGTATTTTCAGGGTTTCTCGTATTTTGGTTTCGTCTGGGTTATAAATAGATCGACGCTGGCGTTGGTGGCCAAAGGCTGCCAAAGGCGAGGCGAGTGTCTCATGTAGGAGGGAGTACAGGAGAGAGTGGAGAAGAGAGTGATCGAAGTGGGGTTGAAGAGCGAGGGTGGGCTGGAGACAAAGAGGGATATAGAAGAGAAGTGAGAGAAACTAGGTGAAACTGAACGAGGGATTGAATGGGGGAGGGTGTAGTCATGAGGAGCAGGAGAAGGAACGAAGGAAGCTCTATCGATCGTTAAGTGGCTAATGTGCCCTTGGACGCATAATACATACAAACAACTTTAGACAGTCACCTATGCGCATGTATGCTGAAGCATGCCTGTTTATTGGTTCGAAACCGACGAGTGGTATGAGTAATTCTTTCGCATCTTTCCGTATTTCGTTCTCTGTAATAACACGGTTCAAATTTTCAGCGGAAATCCGTTTCATCATATCAAAATGCGATACAATGATAGTCAATTAAGGCAACTCGATGTAAGGTTTTGATCATATACACTATCATATACCCCATGTGAGTTAGGAATTGAAGGAGAAAATAAGGGATTAAGTCGCGACGCAGTTCGAGGCGGGCTGATTCCTAGGATATGTCGTAACTTCGAACATAAAGCACTTGATAATGCTGGCGACTGTCGAAGTGCCCTTTGAGTGAACGTTTGCAGATGTGGGACCAAAATCAAAAGGGCCTAATGTCACCAGAGGCGGTGAAGGCAAGAGGTCACTCTCGTTCTGGTTCTCGCCCTGAACAGTCGCATTATTTTACATCGTTCCGAGTTTTTCTTTGTAATACCAAAGCTGTATTCTCAAAGTATTTTTTTAAATATAAACTTTATTTCAAGATTTGGAATCTATTTATTTTTCTACAGAATACATAATATAATTGAGCTGTATTTCATCTTCTTTTTTTTATAATAAAGGAGAGATCTTGTTTGATAATAAAGACTTTTCAGTAGTAGAAATAGAGTTTTCCGTATGCCCTCAAATCTGAATGCGAAATATGCACTAAGTGTTGAAATTGGCCGCATTGTTGCTACGGAACTCCTCAGCTCCTCTACACACACATCACCGCTCTCGCCACCCCTTGGACTCCTTCAGCCATTATCAAAATTTTCCGAATGACATATAAAAAGGTGAATTATCTAAAGAGTTCAGGGGCCTTGAAATCAAAAGACATACGTCGAAATTTGCTGATCTGTAATCAATTTTGTACCCTAGTTTCCATGAAAGACATTGAAGAGTGAAATGATCGTTGCATATAGAGATAATTGCAATTGTTAAAAAATTGACGGAGCGAAAAGTGATTTTTCAATACATGGTAAATAAAACGTTCATTAAATTTGTTGACGATATAGGAGAAGTGTTGACACTAAATGGAACATTGATGTTGCAATCTTAGTTGATATCGATGCCTCATCAATATTTAAGCTCAGATTTGCAAAACAAGAAATTTTTCCTCCTCCTGAATGACGCATCCGAGTCTCATGGATGGGCACTTTTTCTGGCCCAAACATAAAAGTCCTCTTAACATTTTTGGTCAGAGGTAGGAGAAAAGAATATGCCCACTGCGCGGGCATATTCTCATGAAGCGCTGCGCGCGTGGCTCGTTTCGCTCGCAAGTTTGAGCACGCTTAAGTTTACTTAGGGCTCTACTGGCCTTAAGGAACACACTTATTACAATACTCGCCACTTCTATTTACATTTCGCATTGTTTGGTTAGCAAATTGAATTTTTCATCGTTTATAGAGCGTTTTCACGATTATAACAAAAAGTAAAAATTAGAATGTCGGCTACTGTATTTGATGATTGTGAATTCTCTTTTGTTAAAGCTTCTCCGGCTTCAACGAATACATTCTCATCGTGTGTCTCGTGCTGCGCACTCGATCTAAATCTGTACGAAACGCGAACTTTTCCATATTACCTCTGACTCTAATGCATCAAATGTATAATAATATTAATTCATATACCTTGTACCTTGTTTTTATTTTTTTTTGTGCGGTCAAAATGAGAATATTCGATTCTTCGAAAAAATTAAAAAGGTTGTATTCACGATCTTCTAGGGCTCCCAAGAAAAATTTTTTTTCTGTCAGACTTTCTTTTCATCTTGCGTTATGCGGCTCAAAATGCTCATTTTCGTTTATAATTCTGAAAATGCCACAACTCTGACAATTTTGTTTTCATCGAAAAAAATTATTTGGATAAATTGTTTTTCTTTTCAAGTGCTACGAGAAATTGTACTAACAATTTTTTATTCTTGGGGAAAAAACCCAAACAAAATTTCAAAATGCTCCCCCTCTTTTATTTTTGATCCGGAACAGCTGGTTAACGAACTCAACTTGTATTTTCGGTCCCTCAAAATGGGTGCCAAAGCACGATCGAATATGATCATTCTTTCAAAAGTTATCAAGTTCACAAATTATTTTTCATTATTTTCGTGCTATCAAAATCGGAATTTTCGATTTTTTTGGGGAAATACGAAGAGTTGTATTCACGATCTTTTAGAGCTCCGTAGAAGAAACATTTTTTCTCTTCGACTTTCTCTTCAATCTTGCGTTATTTGGGTAGAAATTCTCATTATCTTTATATTTTTGAATTATGAGAATACCATAACTCTGACAATTTGGTTTTTATCTAAAAAAATGATAAGGATAAATTGTTTCACTTTTTAAGTGCTACAAGAAATTTTACTGACAATTTCCGACTGGTTTTGAAGAATGGGGTTCAAATGGGATCCCTAAAGATAGGAGGGATGACGCGCAAGTCTGGGACCGTGTACAATAGGGATGGGATGGAAAGGATCAACGGAATAGTGGAGGATGTTAAAGGTGAGAGAGAGGAGGAAATGTAAGTATTCGAGGGGGGGGGGGGTATTTCAATGCGAGTACGGGGAGGGAAGATGATCTCTACAGGGATCGGGAATTTTGCAAAAAGGAGATCAAAGGACACGTGTATAAATAAGGAGGTGGAGATTTTGAGAGACAAGATTAAGGATAGAGGGTGGACGGTCGCGAATGGTACGAAAACATGGGATGAAGAGGGAGAGCACACGTATATGAGTAAGGTGGAAGCATCGGTAATAGACTATGTTGTCATGAATATGCATGGGTGAGAGGAAACGGAGAGATTCGCAGTAGAAGGGATGACAGAATAAGATCATCAGCCTCTTATCTTGTGGATAAGAAGGAAGGGATGTGTCAGGCAAGGAGATGAAGAAGTTCCAATGAATAAGAGGAAGATATGGTCGAGGAAGGCTATAGAAAAGTACTAGGAGCAGATAGAGGAAGTTAATTTCAGAAGGGGTCTGTGGCAGAGATTTGGGGGATCTGAAAGTGAAGGTGACAGGGTGTGTGCAAAAGAGAAGGTTAAGGAAGAAGAAGGAAAGAATGGTAAAACCATGGTGGGACAGGGAATGTAAAAAGATGAAAAGAAGGGTGATAAAAAGAAGAAAGTACAAGTACAAAAAATGGAATGATGGTACTGCGAAGAGAGGGGAGAACGTGGAGATGAGAAAAGAGTTCAGGTTGATGTGGAAAAGACGGGAGCAAAGGAGAGAGAAGGATCTGGAAGAGGAGTTGAGAATTGTTAAGACCGAGGGGGAAGTGAGGATGGTAAGAAATAGGTTTCGAAAGCGTGGGGAGAGCATAAGTGGGAAGATCGGAAGTGCAGAATAGAGGGATTTTTCCGAAGAATCATTACAGAGCTCAGACGAATGGAAGAGAGATGAGGGAAATAGAAGCACAGAGGAAGGAGGGACAGAGTTATGTGACGAGTAGATAGAATTGCAAATAAGGAAATTAAGAAGGTCGAATGCAGCAGGCTTGGACAGGGTGCAGAACGAAGCATGGATTTTTGGCACACCATGCTTAAGAGACAGACTAACAGATGTAGTGAAGAAGATATGGAGGGGTGAAGGATTTCCAGGAGAGTGGAGGGAGGAGCTGATGGTGCCACTGTATAAGAAGGGGGACAGGGATAAGGAGGGAAATTATAGAGGAATCACATTGATGAACACGGCCTACAAAGTTTACGCAATGGTATTGGCGGAGAGGCTACGGAGTGATGTCAAGGGGAAAGGCATATTTTCGAAGACTCAGGCGGGATTCAGAGTAGGTATGAGCACTATAGACAATATTCATTACTCGCAGCACGTGATGGATAGAGAAATAGTGAAGAAGGGGTAAAAAATGTACGCGTTTTTCGTAGATACTAAAGGCGCTTTCCCATCGGTAGATGGAGGAGGTTGTGGGTAGCTATAGAGGAGAAGGGAGTGGAGGAAGGTCTGATCGAAAGGGTACAAGAGGTGTATCAAGAGACAAAAGATAAGGTGAGAGCAGAGTACAGGATTGTAAAGGGTTTCTGTATGGATAGGGGGTTGAGGCAGGGGTGCCCACTTCGTCAAACGCTTTTCGCGATCTCAATTGCTGACACGGTGAAGAAGCTATAAGAAGGAGTGCTAGAGAGAGTAAGGCTAGGAAGGGTTAGAATTTGGTTACTTGCTTATGCAGATTGCATAGTGTTGCTGTCAAAAAGTGAAAAGGCATTTGAAGAGATAATAAAGATGTTGAGAAGGCACCCAAATAGGAGTTGGTTAGCGTTGAATGCAGACAATTCCAAGATTATGGTGTTCTGGAGAGAAGGTGAAAGGGACAAGTGAGGAAATTAGCAGTGGACGGGGACGGTGGTGCAAGAGTTGAAAGAGTTTATGTACTTGGGTTCCCTGTTCCGGAGGAATGGAGAAGTTAATTCTCATACAACGGAGAGAAAAAGGAGGGAAAATTCTGTGATGAGACAGGTATGGAGATTGGAAAAGAGTAAGTGAAGCGAGGAGGTAAATAGGGTTCAGGAAAGGTTTATCAGATGGACACTGGGGTTGGACAGAAGTACACCTAGTTATATTGTGAGGAGAATGACGGGGAGAATGAGTTTCGGAATTTGGACAGGTATTCAGGCATGTAATTAGGAAGAGCGATTCCTGAAAGAGACGGAAAGTAGGCTGGTAAGGAAGTGTCGGTGAGAGGAGGAGAACAGGAAAGAGATGGAAGGATGGAGGATGAGGGAGAAAGGTATTTTCAAAGAAACGGCCTGCATGAGGATGAAGTGAGAAGAAGTCACGAGGAGGGAAGAAAGATGTAGAAGATTGTAAATAGGAACGGCATGTAGGGATTAAGAGCAGGAGGGAAGGAGAGAATTAGAGGGTCAAGGTTTAATGAGAAATATGGGTAGATTATGCCAATGGAGAGAGTGAGATACTTGTGTGAGAAAGGAAAGAAAGGAAACCAGGAGATAATAGCGGGGATTATTTGTGGAAGCAGGGAGGGCTGTGATATGTTCTGGCTTCCGCAGGAGAAGAGAAGGTGCAAATTGTGTGGAATAGGGTATGAAAATGTGGGACACTGGTTGGAAGGATGCAAGGAGAAAGGGGCGATTGCATGACCAAAGGGGGTGTTGGGTAAGATGGTGAAGAGAAGGAAGGAGGAGGGGGAATGGAGAAATATAGATTAGTAAGGAGGAGAGAAAATAGTAATAAGGTAATTATAAATAATGTGAATATTATATAAGGAATAGCAAATAAGTCATAGGAGGTAAGAAATAGGTAGGAACCATGGAGGCAGAGTTTCGCAATGCGAGGCTGGAAAAATGTAGGGAAATGCGTGCAAGGCGAAGCGGGGAAGGCAAGTTAATTTTTCAAGGTCAGTAAGCTGCAGAATAGACGTTTATCTTTCTAGTTGTTCTACAATTAATACACGTTTTTCTTCGTTAATTGGAACTGATTTCTTCAACCCTCGTGTCTCAAGCCGCAAAATATTATAGATATACAATCGTTAAAAAAAAAATTCTTGTAGAAATTGGTTCCTGAGAATGCATGTAAAAACACGAATTTATTTGTCAGGGATTTTAGTTTTTGCCGATGCGGGCGCTGCCCGTCATATCCAGTAAATAACGGGATCATGCCGATACCCAATAAATAAAAAAAATTATAGGTTCCATTGATATAGCCAAAATAAGTATTATGCCAAAGATAATAGCTGATATCCAGATACCGATTTTCTTTAACTGTTGATTCCAACGAAAATGTGCATATAACCGAAAATATTGTATGCGCCAAGATCTACAATTTCATACATTTATCAAAATCTAATTATTTTCGGATCTATAATGAGCTCAATAAAATCAACATAAATTCTTAGTTTGTTCCCATTTTGGGAAAAAAATTCCTGGAAGTTTGAACCAAATTTCGTGTACGAAAGTAGTTTCTTTTTTTCTGAAT